>PJEM01005680.1:61140-125570 GCA_004023845.1 Helogale parvula | reverse complement strand
TGGATCAAGGAAGGAGAAAACCTGTTTCTAAGAACATGCCACATTACGTAGTGGGACATATTAGAGTGATTTGGTAGCTCATGACTCTATCAGGGTGTTGGGGGGGTTCTCCTTAGAATTAGGTTCTACTTAGAATTCTTAGATTCTGCTCAGAGGCCCCTGAAGGCCGGGTTGAAGGTTCACAGCATGGCACACATTCTCGCCCTGCGTGGACGGAGCTTTAAAGGAGAAGTTATGTTGATGCCGAGTTGCGCTTTAATAGAAGTGACGGAGAGCATTGCTGAGGCCGTCCGAGGATCGGAGAAACAGTTTGATCGGTCTCCGTAATCCGTGTCCCACCCTTGGGCCCAGCAGTCGCAGGCTGGCACCTTGGTTCACACAGCCACCCTGGCTGTCCCCATGTGCCCCGTGTGGCTGTCTCAGCTCAGAAGCCCTGGTAGGTTAGGAGAGAAAGAACAGATGGGTGTCACTAGTCGTGGGGTGGAGGAGGCGTGGGTGTCAGAACTGGCCCCAGAGACCCGGAGGAACAGAGCCCGGGGCGGTCTGCAGCTCCACTAAGTGGCCGTCAGGACTGGCTCTGTGTTGTTCCGTCCAGGTGATAATGTTAGCAGTAACAGGCGGAAACCAAGGAAGTAAGACACCATTGAAAGACTGTGCACTTTAGAATATATTTGTTTTTTTGTCACATAAGTTTCATATATATAATTCCATTTGATCAGCCCAAAAGTTTGAAAACATATTCGAATCAACTTGTGAGTAGTCTCAGTACACTAATGCAGACATTTTTCCAATCAAATGTTTAAGTTGTGTGCTTTTTATAAGGTGCTATTCCCAGCCTTTGCTTTTTTAGGGATTATAATCATATAAATTAAATACCTAACACATACATTCTGACCTTCTTACTCTGTCTTCTCACAAAAACAAAACACTTGATTTCTCACTTCCTTCTATGATATAACCAATCAATACATATTTTTTAAAAATCCACCTACAAATAAAGTACCGTAACATCATGTTAGGTTTTTCCGTGTGTTTTTGCATATTATTACGTTCTTCCCCAATGTCTGTACAGTAGGCCTGGGACCCAGCCTGGCAAATCGCCACGTTAAAGTACTGAATTCTAGGAGCGCCTGGGTGGCTGAGTTGGTTAAGTGTCTGACTTCGGCTCAGGTCATGATCTCACGGTTCGTGGATTCGAGCCCCGCATCGGGCTCTGCTGACAGCTAGCTCAGAGCCTGGAGCCTGTCTTCAGACCATGTGACTCCTCTCTCAGACCCTCCCCTGCTCACGCTGTCTCTCTCTCTCTCAAAAATAAATTTAAAAAACATTAAAAAAAATTTTAAACAGCACTGACTTCTACCAGTAGGGAGAGAGTTTCTTTCTGAAGTAGGTCAAGCCATTTTATCTTATGAGGCAGGTTTTAGGTGTTTTCATTTTATAGGACTATACACTGAAGGTCAGAGAGATTAAATAATGCACGGGCAAGCAGCTAAAAAGGAGCAGAGTGAAGTTTTAAAGATACGACAGGTTCTAAGGCCACCTCTGAGGTTATAAAGGGTCCTGTTAGAACAGGGAAGATGCATTTATTTGGAAGAAAGGGATTTCAACTTTTATATATAGAAAATAGTTACAGAGGTATATAAATATCACATATAAAGCTAAAATTTTAAATGTTACATAAGCAGAATAGTTGTCCTTTAAAAGCCTGTTGGAGATGAAGACATTGTGCAGTCGCCGCCGGACTTCCGGCATGTGCCGGGATGGCCCCGTTTGCGTTTACCCAGAGCGGGGATGGGTGTGGGGGACGTTTGTGCAGGCGGGCACTCCTGCGAGTAGGGGCGGGGGGCGTGGCCCGCTCCTTTCACACCGCAGCTCCCCTCAGCCTCTTGTCAGCAGCTTCGACGCTCCGGGCCAGCCACACACCCAGGCACCACAGCCGCCTGGCAGGAGCAGAGAGCCCGGGCCGTTTGTGTGTCTTCCTTCCCGCCGCGTGCTTTTGAAGGTCTCAGCTGAATGAATGAAGACGTTTTCAGAATTCCTCTCGTGGCTGATGCCCTAACTAGTCGTTGCGTTGTTTTTAACCTTCCACACAAATATATTTTCTGATTTGGCAGTAAGATTGAGAGCCTGATAATGGAGCATGCTCGTAGTGGCAAATTTATTTCATGGTAAACCTTATGACTTTTAAAGACGAGAATAAAAATCTCCTTTTACTCATTCTATAAATCAATTGTATATTTTCTGTGGAGAAATACAAAGGGGCATTTTTCTGATTTCCTATAGTAGGATGATACTCTTTTTACATGTTCTTTTTAACTTCTGAACTTAGAGCAGTTTACCAGCTGTTTATTTAAGCACCGATTATGAGTACGTTGCAGACATGCCTGAACATGTCAGCATAACCTGTGTCCTCCTAACAGCAAATACTTTCCCCGCATACTGCGGTTGTTATCACCCTCAGAAACTTAACATATACTTAATACATTCCCCACATTCATATTTTTCCACGTCTCCCAATAACGAATGCCCTTTATCGTTTTTTAAAACCAGGACCTAATCATGTATCATTTTCTCCATTTAGTTGTCATATCCCCTTAGTCTCCAATAATCTAGAACACTTGCTCTCCTTTTTTAAAAGACTTAATTTTTTCAGAGCGGTTTCAAGTCCACAATCGAATTGAAAGGAAGGTACGGGGATTTCTCATAGGCCCCCTGCCCCACACATGCATTGCCTCTCCCATGATCAGTGTCCCTCACCAGAATGGTACGTATTGCAAAGGACATCATAATCACCCAGTGGCCATAGTTTACCTTAGGGTTCATTCTTGCTGTATAGTTCATGGGTTTGGACAAATGTATAATGTCATGTGTTCGCTATTATAATATCGTACACCGTGTTTTCACAGCCCTGAATATCCTCAGCGCTCTGTCTATTCTTCTCTTCATGCCCCACCCCGTCTCCCAGCCTATCGACTACTGATCTTTTTATTATCTCGATAGTTTTGCCTTTCCATAATGGCATATTATTAGAGTCATACATAGGTAGCATTTTCAGACTGGCTTCTTTCACTTAATAATATGTTTTTAAAGGTTCCTCCATGTCTTTAATGGCTTGATAGCTCATTGCCTTTTAGTACTGTTCCGTTGTCTGGGTATAATACCTCGGTTTGCATATCCATTCAGTAATTGACCTACTGAGGGACATCTCAGTTGCTTCCAAATTTTGGCGTTTACGGAGGAAGCTGCTGTAAACACGTATGTGCAGGTTTTGTGTAGATGTAAGTTGCCAGTTCCTCTGGGCAAATACCAAGGAGCAGGATTGCTGGATAGTATGGTAAGAGTATATTTAGTTTCATAAGAAGCCACCAAACTATTTTCCAAAGGGGCTGCACCGTTTTTGCATTCACAACCACTTTTTTTTTTTTAATCTTTCACAGACTTGGCATTTCTTAAAAGTCAAGGCCATTTATTTTGCAAAATGGCCCTCAAGATGGATTTGTCTGTTTAGGTTCTTCTGATCAGTTCAGGCTAAACATTTCAGTGGGAATATTACACAGGTGACACTATGTCCTCAGTGAATCCCATCAGGAGGTACATGGTATTTGTTCCATGACTGTGATGCTCATCTTGATCACTTGGTCAAGGTAATGTTCACCTCCTACTTCTCCTATGTAAATGCCCTCTTTCCTTTTTGTAAATACTGTGAGTTACAGTATGATTAGTTACAAAGTAGCGTGTGGGATAGTACCTTGAGACTATCTATTTCACAAGCGTCTTTCACCCATGCTTTCCATGACAAGTTTTGTTTAAATAAATTATTATAAAGGTACTTGATGGTTTTCTAACTCTGGCATTCCTTCTCTGTTAGCTGGCATTCTTCTAGAACCTTCATTTCTAAGGGCAATATCTCTACAGATTCATAGATTGTTTATTTTTTACAATTGGAAAGGTATTATCCATTTCTGTCATCATTTTTGATGCCCAAATTGTCTTCAGTTTTGGCCAGTGAGAGCCTGTATATGGGGCTTTTTGTGCCCCTTTGACCCATCCCTCTTAATTTTTGAGCACTTACCTACTTCCTGGCACAGGTATTTCAGGATCTCCTTATGGCCCCCAGTCCTGAAATTCGTCCTCTCTCTAAGGATCTCTGGTTCCTTTTAGTAGGGAATAGTTTTTAGAGGCCAAGATCTGAGGCCTCAGCACATTCATTGTTACTTGGGTGTCATTCCTTCTCGGCCTTTTCAGTGGACAGAGCTAGGACTTTTTTTTTTTTTTTTTTTTTTTTAAAGAAAAAAATCATCGGTTCCAGCTGGAGGAGCCATGCGGTCTGAAGAAGATGAACAAAATCGGAGGATTTATTTACATTTCCGCATATCAAGACCTACTAGAACACTAGTCTAGACAGATAAACAGTCTGACTAATGGAACAGAATAGAGAAATCAGAAATAGATAATGTTTAGTCACTTAACTCACTACAGAAGTAACACTACATGCAGTGGGAGAGGATGGTCTTTTTAAATAAATGGTTCTGGATTAAATATTCATTGGCCATTTAATTCATACCATACCCACACACAAAAATCCGACTATGAAAGGTAAAACAAGAAAGCTCTTAGGGGAAAACATCTCCATAACCTTGGAATGAACAAAAAGTTCTTAAACAGGATACAGAAAACATTACTCATAAAAGAAAACCTGATTGATTGCATTACATTTAAATTAATAACTCTTGTGCACCAAAGACGATATTGAGAGAGAAACAGCAACCCGGAAGAGTGGGAAGAGAACATTTTTAATGCATGTAATTAATAATTAACAAAAGGTTAATTTCCAGAACATAAAAAGGACTCCTACAAGCCAAGATGAAGAAGCCCACAAAAGCCTTGCCACAAACGTCGTCCATATGTATGGACGTTGTGTTCGTGGGTCATCAGAACAGCGCGGGTGCAAACGGCAGTGAGGCATGGTCACACGCCTGCTGGGACGGCCACAGGGAGAGGTGTGCCGAGGGGTCTGGTGCACGGAACAGTTGCTGGATGTGTAAGCCCGTGTAACCGTTTGAGAAAGCGTGTGCGTGTTGGGCACTTGGGTGACTCAGTGAAGCATCCAACTCTTGATTTCAGCTCAGGTCATGATCTCGTGGCACAGAGCCTCCTTGGGGTTCTCTCTCTTTCCCTGTCTTTGCCCCTCCTCAACTCATGCGTGCGCCTGCTCTCTCAAACTAAGTAAATAAACTTTAAAAAATAAAATCTAAAGGACAAAGTGAAGTTCGGAAAGAGAACCTGTGCATAATTCTAGGTATCAGCAAGTCCACTCCTAGATTTTATTCAGTAGAAGTCTGTAGCTGTGTTCTTCAGAAGCTGATGTGTTCATTTGGATGGCGTGAAATTGTCCTCTTCTGTAGGTGCTCTGGGCGGTTTTGTGTGGTTCAGGCTCCTGGGATGCTCGCAGCAGTGCTGCCTGTCGCAGGGAAGGCCTGGAGGCCGCCCAGATGCCCCCGCGGAAGGTGGTTCAGTTGTGGCATCCCACACCGTGACGGTACGGCATTGGGGGTGGACACGCCGCAGCTACTTGTGACAGTATGCGTGACTCTCACCAAAGTGACGTGAAGTAAAGGCAGCTAGTCACAAAAGTATATGTGATAGGATTCTCTTTAGGAAGCACAAAACCAGGGACAACTGTGCTGCAGGGTTAGAACTCAGGACGGCAGTGACGCCTGTCAGGAGAGACGTGACTGGAAAGAGCAGGAGCTCTTAGGGTACAGGAAATGCTGGGTCCCTGCCGCTGGTTGTGTGTGTTCAGTTTGTGAGCATTCAGCAAGTTGTGCACTTAAGACATGTGCCGAGTCAGCATGAGTGTTCAAATTCAAAGTTAAAAAGTGATAATTTTTAAAGTAACGTAAGGATTATCTGAGAAGCGACAGGAGAATGCCATTCGATCTGACCCCTCCCACCGCGGTCCTGCCGTTACTACTTCTCCATGCTCGGTGGATCCCGGGTGCCGTCATCACTCTCCCTCTGGTCATCCGTGTGTCTTATTTAAAGTGTCTTTTGATGAGCAAAGGTCTCGTTTTTGGTGAAGTCTGATATATTAATTTTTTGTGATTTTTGCTTTTTTAAATCTTCCTAAGAAACCTTTGCCTGCCCCCGTGCCGTGGAAGCATTCTCCTTTATGTTCTTCTGCGGGCTTTGTTAGTTTTTGGTTTTACATGTGTGTCTGTGATGTATTTCAGGTTAACTTGAATGTCTGGTGTGAGGCAGGGGTTGAGGCTCATCTTCTTCCATACGGATTTCTGGTGGTTTTCAACACCATTTGTTAAAGTCCCCCTCCCCCATTGGATTTCTTTGGCACCTTTGTTTAAAATCCAAAGACCTTCGCTTATCAGCCTTTTGGCTAAGATCAAGTGTAAAATTCCAAGACCATTTAAGTATGAATCTGTGTCTGCCTCTCTCTTCTGTTCCCTTGATCATTTCTTAATTCTTATGCTGGTGCTGTAGTCTCGACCACTGCAGTTTTGTAGTCCCTCTTGAAATCAAGTAGATCAAGCCCTCCAATTTCCTTCTCCTTTTGTAAGAATGCTCTGGATATTCTATGTCCCTTTGCATTTCCGCTTCCTTTTTAGAGTCAGCTTATTTAAAAGAAAAAAACCTAGCAGCAATATGATTGGGACGGTGTTGAATCTGTAGATTACTTTGGGGTGAAGTGACATCTTAATTTCAGTTGGTCAGTGTGATCTTATTCCTTAATTTCTCTCAGCAGCGCTTTCTAGTTTTTTGTTTAGAAATCTTATACATACATCCATTTGTGACGGTGTTGTAAATGAAATTGGTTTTTAAATTTCATTTTAGATACTCTGACTTAATGACCTAAACATAGCTTTCTGCTCTGCTTTGCGGATAAATTTGTAGACTTTTAATAACCCTTTCCTAATCGTTACGTACTAATCCATGTTTCTGTGAAACATAAGGTGAAAATCCCTTTAGAAGACAGTTCATTCTGGGGGTGCCAGAATGGCTCAGACAGTTAAAGTGTTCGACTTCGGCTCATGTCATGATCTCGCAGTTCTTGAGTTCAAGCCCCCTGTCGGGCTCTGTGCTTACAGCTCAGAGCCTGGAGCTGCTTCAGATTCTGTGTCTCCCTCTCCCTCTGACCCTCCCCTGCTCACACCCTGTCTCTCTCTCAAAAATATATAAACATTTAAAAAAAAGACATTTCATTCTGCATCGACTCATTTCAGTATTTATTTACACCATAAACTGCTAGAAAGGCCCCGGAGTGAGTTTATTTGCGCCTGTGTGTTATGTTAGGGTCGCGTGTAAGTGTGTGTGTACACATGTGTATTTTAAAGAAAGCGACAGTAGGTGGCGGTTATGTTGTCATCATTGTTGGTGGATGCACTGCGGCCTCCCCGGTTTTGTGACCGTTGTTTATTGATGCAGCGTGTGTTTGTTAAGGGTTGGGCTCCGTGCCCAATGCCGGGGCTGCACGGGAGGGGGGGGTGCACGGTCTCTTCTCTCAGGGAGCAGTCCAGCGACTCAGCTCACGCCGCAGCCACTGATGAGTGTTTATTGGTGGTGTATTTGCTATGGAAGCAGAGCAGACAAATTTAAGGAAACCCGAGAAAAACCCATGTTTTTGAAGATATTCCTTGTCTGATAAAAATAGGGCTTCTAGGGAAACAAAAATAATATAAAAACAGAGAGGAAGACAAACCATAAGGGACTCTTAAATGCAGAGAACAAACTGAGGGTCCCAGGCGGGGTGTTGGGTGGGGTGTGGGCTACATGGCTGAGGGGCATTAAGGAGGGCGCTTGCTGGGATGAGCCCTGGGGGTTACATGTGAGTGATGAACCGCTGGGCTCTGCCCTTGAAGCCAGTACTACACTTACATGTTAACTAACTTGAATCTAAATTGGTAAAAAATAGGGCTTCTATATTATCACTGACATTATACTGTTTTCTTTATTTTAACTTGTTCCATTGCGCATGCATGACCTAATATACCGGAAATGAGCGTCTTCTCCCAGTAACCTTGCCTTTTGTGACTGAAAATTACTGTCACGGAGCTGGCACGTGCTTTAGGAAATCTCCTTTTTTCCCCTCTCTGATTTATAGTACTCGCACCAGACTCTGGACATTAAAAGACCCTGCTTAGGGCTGAGAGGGCCCATCCATTTTTTAGGCTCTCTGATGCTCATGAAGTTCATGCTCTGACAGAATGTTCTGAAGTGGTAATAAACCTCGCTTTGAAAGGAGTTGATGGTTGCTGGTGACACGAATGTTGTTGTAAGCTGCATTTAATGTAGCCATATGCAGCTTTGTGCGTTGCAGAGCTCTGTGTTCAAGAATTTGCCCTGTTATTTTAAGACTATTCCTAGAATATTCTGGTTTCCCAGCCTTTTTTTCTTGGTTCATCTGAAATTGCTATATCTCATAGATATAGCAGAGATGTACTTTGTCGTGTTCCTCCCCAAGGTTTGGTGTCCTTTCTTACTAAATTTTACTTACAAAAATGTGTATGTATAAAATCATAATACAGTTTAAATACCACTAATATCCCACTTCTCATTTTCTTTTTGAATTTCTTGCGTTCGTATTTGTTTTCTGTGTATCGTCTCTAGTGTTATGACTAAGAAAAGGCTTCTCCCTGACACACTTGAGGCACATTCACCTTTCTACTTCCTATTTTCTTTCCTGTTTCTCTTCCTGGTTAGATGTTCTCACCCTCCCCTCTGAAGCTCACTCCTCCAAAGTTTACATGTTAATAATGTTCTTCAAGATTTAAAAAAGATCTTCATGTTTCCAAAAATAATATTTAGAGGAAAAATGGAAACAAAACAAACACAGTAGTCTGGAACAGAAAGCGTTGTGATTACACATAAATAAATAGCCGAGACCAGGTTTTATGAGAAGTGTTTTCATTGTCAGTCGTCATCTACAGTCATGCTTGGTTTTGCATTTTCTTTGGTCATTTTGTGCTACTTAGTTACTTAGCCTATTAGTCCTTTTAAAGATAGCTTGACTATCCTCAAAATGGCAGTAGCATATACTTAGGGCAAATTGATGAGAAAGAAGACATGGAAAGGCAAAAAGGTTAATACATTTTCCCACTTCTCAGATAACCACAGTTAAATTTTATAATATTTCCGTAATCTTTCTTAGGTGTAGTCCATTTTGCTTTTAAAACCTCCATTATGCAAATTTGTTTTTTGAGTTGTTTTGTTTCCAATTTAATATACTTTTTGTAGTCTGTATAATTTTTTGCTGTATAAGCAACAGTTTAATCATTGCGTACTTGGTCAAGTGAGTACAGGTGTAGTTTACCAAATCCTTACTCTTGGACACTTAAGTCATTTTTAGTTATTTATTTGTTTTTCCATGGACTGAAATCGTTCTTTATAATATACTACTATTTTTGTGACCATTCAAATACATTTTAATCCCGCTTGTTAAAGTATCTCTTACTTAGTTAACTCGTGTGGTCTTAAGATGTCTTCTGGTTAAGAGCACGGCCTTTGAACTCCTTGGACAGATAGTTTCGAGTTTCAGAATCTCACCAGTTACCTTACCAGCCTCTTGGTTTTTTCATCTGTGAACTGGGATGAAAGTACATTAACTCTGCTTATCTTTTATGGAGGTGGAGGGACATAAATGAAACGAAACAAAGTTCTTAGCAGAGTATCTTATACACAGTGAGTGCTCAGCAAATAGCTACAGTAATTGTTATTGAATTGGTTGTGTTTTCCTGGAATAAAACAGTTAAAATGTAATCCTCATTTCTATATTATTCCTAACACGCCATCCCCTCTAATTATGTGCTTCATGGGAATATGTGTACATGGAAAATGAGAGAATGCCAGTTTGTGAGATGGCGGAAGTCCTCTGATTATAAATAAATTTTGTAGTTTGAAATTCTGGAATGGTTGTTACTCATACACCAGAAACTCTTCATGAACATGGTTTTCTCTCATTAGCATTATTAGATGCTTTACCAGAGTGTGGCTTTGAGGTTGTCAGCATATGACATCATCGGCCCCTCAGACATTCATACTAGGTGGAATGTTTGTTATGTAGAAAAGGGTCTTTGTTTATTTTTGAGAGAGGAGGAGAGGCTATGAGGGAGAGAGCAAATGAACACGTGGGGGAGGGGCAGAGAGAGAAGGGGACAGGGCATCTGAAGCAAGCTCCACGCTGACAGCAGAGAGCCCGATCTGAGGCTCAGACTCCCCAACCACTAGGTCGTGATCTGAACCGAAGTCAGACGCTTAACTGACTGAGCCACCCAGGTGACCCAAAACTTTTTTTTTTTTTAATTTTGTTAGTCTTTTCAAATGTCTTCACTCTTACTGTTTTAAAAGAAATGCCAGGCATAACTTACTTGCCAAATAATACAAAGAGTGACAATAGTGTGTAATATCTCAGGTCATTTCCTAGAACAGTATCAGAATCATGAGATAAGGAAATACCTATTTTGCAGGGTGTCAGAATATAATGGTTTGCTGGCAGTTCTGATGAAATAAATTACTTACTTCTTCTCGATTTTAAATTTGTAGAAATGCCTTAAAATCGTTAAGTGCTTCCTCAATGGCTGTCTTGCTTCTTTCTGCGGAGTTATGTGTTTGCTGATCTAGACTTCTAAATTAGCTAATGAATGACGGGTAGGTTGTTCCTGCGACACGATGCTGTGGATCATCAGTTCAAGACCTTTTACTGCAGAGAACATTGTGTTAAGGTTTAGTACTCTTTCATCATAAATACAGTGTATGCTCGGTTTCGCTCGGTTTTAAAGTTTGTGAAGAGACACAGCAGAGCAGGCAAGTCAGCTATAATATCAGTCACAGTATTCTGTCCTGATCTTTCCTCCACTCATATAATTTTTAGAAAGAAAATGGAGACTTTACGGAACAGGCATTTTTAAGGCGTCCCTTTTCTCCTTTCATCCTACAGTGAATATTTCCCATGTTCTTAAATCTTCCTCTGGGGCGAAATCCCTTTTACTTCTTTGGCTCTTTGTGAATACCCAATCATTATTTTCCAGTTTTCAAGCCATTATTTCAGTGGCTGTACAAGATATCGTCATGTGTGTGTCATAATTTATTCATTCCCCTGTTGATTAGCAGTTGGGTCATGTCTCCGCTGCTCTGGTTAGTGCTGGGATGAACGGCACTGCGCACGCGTGGTTTTGTTCATACGAATGTATGTATGTATGTATGTATGTATGTATTTTACAGAATCTCTCTTTAGAATAAAGTTATAGATACTGAATTACAGGGTCCAACATTTCAGACCTCTTTGTGCCTTCTTTAACACAGTCGCGGTGGCTTTCTAAAATACACCCGTTCACACACCTACTGGCAGTGTATTCACAGCATTCTTACCTACTTGAAAAATGTTTGTCACTAAAATTTTTAAAGGTTGAGTGATACTTTACGTTCACGGTAATCACACAGATCTAACATGTACAGTTTGATTCATTTTCTGAAGCTTTATTTTGAAATAATTTCTGACTTACAGGGAAGTTGCAAAAATAGTACAAAGAATCCCCTTAAAGCCTGGATCCAGATTCCCTAATTGATAACGTCTTACCCACACTTGCTTTCTCCTCCTCTCCCCGCTTCTGTACATAATGTTTTTTCCCAGAACTAGTTGAGAGTATGTTGCAGACATGGTGCCTTTTTACCTCTAGAACTTATTGTGTGTTTCCTAAAACTAACGATACCGTCTTACATAATCACAGTATAATTATTAAGATCAGTAATTAACCTCAATACAATACTGTTTCCGAACCCGAGACCTTATTCATATCATGCCAGTTGTCCCACTAATAATATCCTTTATAGGAAAAGAAGTAAAAATGTGTTTTCCGTGGTTCATGTTCCAGTCCCGATCATAGGTTATATTTGTCAGATCTCTCCATCTTCTGTAGGACGGAACGGTTCTGTAGGCTTTTCTTTTCTTCTTCTTTCTTTCTTTTTCTTTTTAAATCATTTATCGCATTTTGCGGGACAACAGTCAGTAACTCGTGCTCCTCTCTTGGCTCCTGCTTAGACTAGGCTGGGCGCCTTTGGCAGGAAGACCTCGGACGCGATGCTGTGCCTTCTCGGCGACAAAGGCTTTCATTTTGACCTGTTCCTGGTGGTGTTCATTTCAGACACATGGCTAAGGTAGTGTCTTCCAGGCTCCTCCACAGCAAAGTTACTGTTTTTCTCTTTGTAATTTTGTAAGTAATGAGTATATTGTGAGCAGGTACTTTGGCCATCATATGAAAATCCTGGCCCTTCCAAACTCTTACCTCTACCATGTTGTTGTCGTGTCCATTGGTAATTCTCGCCCAGAACTCCTGCTGGTCATTGCTAAGCAGTGATTTTCTAACTTCATCATTCCTTACATTTATTAGGTGACGTTCTAATTTAAGGACAAGCTTTGTTTTCTACCCCCCTTTATTCATATCAGCGTGGAATCATGGAGTCTTAGTCTGTTTATTAGGAAATAGTACTGTTTATTCATAGTAATTCTGTTATTTATTTTGATGCTCAAATTGTCTTTGATTTGGCCCGTTGGTGCTCCCTCGAGCTGGCTTCTATGTCCTTTTGACAGGTTCCAGTCATCCTTTGCTGACTTCCTTTCTTGCAGACCAGTACGTTCCAGGCTCGACTTTTATTTTTCTTGCCCTGGCATCAGCCATTTCTCTTAGGAAGTCTGATTGATTCTAGTGGAGTATTTAATAGACCAAGACTTGGGAGCTGGGTCTGCTCATCACTACTGTTTGTTCATCGCTTCTTCTCTGTAGACATGAATAGGAAATGCGTGGTTTTATTCACACACACACACACACACACACCTGTGTATCTGTTCTTGTCTGCCTGCATCTCTGCATATAATAAAAATCCGGCATCTTTACTGACACCTCGCTTTTATCCAGTGGCTCCCCCTTTTCATATTTGTAACCCCCTCATCTGCCTCGGGGTGGGGCAGGGGTGGAGGTGGAAAAAACTACCCATCCTGATCCTGTCGTCCACATTGTGTTTTCTTCTGTGTTTAATTCCAGAATACACATAGTATCAAAGTTGCTAAACTATGCCACTGGGAAAAGTAAATCTGCTACACTTGAAACAGGAAAACTTCATGGTCTTGAAATCATATCTCAGTAAACGTGTGTAAAAAATATTTGCTGGGGCGCGTGGGTGGCTCAGTTGGCTCAGCGTGCAGCTTCACCTCAGAACATGATCTCACCATTTGTGAGTTTGAGCCCCGCGTAGGGCTTTTGCTGACAGCTCGTAGTCTGGACTGCCTCGGATTCTGTGTACCCCTTTCTCTCTACCCTTCCTCCCTACCCTCTCAACAATGAATAAACCTTAAAAAATATTTGCTACCTGGAGTTGAATATTTCTTTACCTTCTTTTTGTCTTTAGCCCAAAGACATATAGTCAAAAATATTGTTTCAACAGTTGGTGAGGTTGGATCTGTCTCCTCTTCAGTGTGTTCATGTTATTTATCTGATATGCAGTTGGGTTCATTTATTGTGTTTGTATTCAAATTTGGATGTTCCTCCATGTTTGCTGCTCCTGTTGCCCATCCTGTTCTTTTCCCATCCCCCATCCATTCCACCCTGTTTCCCCGCCCACTGGAGCTAATCAGTCTCCATACTTTCTGGTTTCTCCTTCCTTTCACTTTTCTCCCTCATGTTTTGTTTCCCCTTCTTTCATACGCAAGAGCTAACATTGTTACAGTTCTGTAGTTTGCTTTTTTCATTTAATATTTTCTGCAGACTGCTTCATCCCAGTTTATAAGAGATGGTCCTTACTGTTTTTACAACTGTGTGGTATTTCATGGGGGGGGACGCACCATGATTTATTCAACCAGTCATGTTTGGGAGGGGGAGGCATTTAAGTGGTTTACAGCATTTTGCAGTTACGAACAGTGCTGCGGTAAATAACTTGGGCACAAACCATTTTATAGAAGCTGGAGGTTTATCCTCCAGGTGTGTTCCTAGATGGAGGGTTGCTGGGTCACGAGGTGAATGAGGGGTCCCTGGGTGGCCCCGTCAGGTAAGCATTGAGCTCTTGGTTTCAGTTCAGGTCAAATCTCATGGTTTGTGGGTTTGAGCCCTCGTCAGGCTCTTTGCTAACAGCGCAGAACCTGCTTGAGATTCTCTCCCTGCCCCCACCCTCGCCCCTCCCCTGCTCTCATGCTGGCTAGCTCGCTCTGCTCTCTTTCTCTCTCAAAAAACAAAACAAAACAAAAGCTTAAAAATAAAAGTGAATGCATTTGTAATTTTGTTACATATGGTCAAAGTCTTTGCCCAGAGGGCTGTACCCGTTTGCATTCTGATCAGCAATGGATGAGAATGTTTATTTCAGCCTCACGGCAGAACGTGCTGGCATATATTTTTGCCATCAGGTGTTGTGTAATTTTAATTGCCTTTCTCTAACCATGAGTAAGGTTGAACATCCTTTGATACATCTAAGCACTGTTTCAGAATCATCACTGGAGGAGAGTGTAAATTATCAACTCATTACTCAGTCTGATTTTTAAATAATTTATGTGTTAGAGAAATCAGCCCCTCCTCAGTGTGTCTGTTTTGTTTTATTTTAATGTGGCCAAAATTTCAGTCGTCTTTTTTCTTTATTCTTTTTTTTTTTTTTTTTTTGCTTTTGGATTTGAGGTCACAATTGGAAAGCTTTCCCCTACATCCTGGTTACAGAAGGGTCCCGTCAGTGTTTACTTAGAGCACTCCTGTGGTTTGAGGTTTTTGTTTAACTCTTTATCGCTGATCTGCTTTGAGTCGGTTTTAATCCAATAAGGCTCTTCCTCCCTCCCCTCCATGGTGCTTTGTTTTCTCTGTGCCTTGGGTGTTTTCACCTTTTCCCAAATGAGCATGCATATCAACTCGTCCTATCAATATTAGCCCTATTAAAGTGAAAGCTCGTTGGTGTTTTTATTGACATTACATTAAATGTGTAAATTAACTTACAGAAAAACGGCCTTTTTTTATGATGTGATATTATCCTATCCAGGAGCAAGGACTGTCTTTCGATTTGTTCAAGCTGCCTTTCGGGTTTTTACAGGAATATTACACACGTCCTTAATTTACTCCTGAGCGTTTACCTTCTTTGTTGCTTATTATTGATGGGTCTTCGCTACACTTACATTCTCTTGCTCATTTCTTGTGTACCTGAAGGCTGTATGTGTTTGAATGTATGCTACTCGCAGTTTGAATCTGTAAATTTATGTATTTGATCACATTTGGGGAATTTCTCAGGCATTATCTTCCAAGTATGTTTCCCCCCTCATTCGCACTGCCCTCCTCCTGGAACTCCAGTTGCTCCTGAAGTAGACTCTGTGGTACCATCCGTGTGCCTTGGTGGCTCTGTCCTGTGTTTTTTGAATTCATTTTTCTCTGAGGCATATAATTTATTTTCATTCATTTTTATATATTTTTATTGATTTATTTTTATTTATTTAAATTCAAGGTAATTAACATGTAGTGTGGTATTGGTTTCAGAAGTAGAATCCAGTGATGTTCGTCTCTTCCATACAGCTTCCAGTGCTCATTCCGCCAGTGTCCTGCTCACTGCCCATCACCCCTGTAGCCCGCCCGCCGCCGGCCTCCCCTCCAGTCACCCGCAGCTTGTTCTTCGTATTGAACAGTCTCTCATGATTTGCCTCGCTGTCTGTGTGTGTCCCGCTTCTCCTTCCCTCCCCGTGTTCGTCTGTTGTGTTTCTTAAATGCTGCGCGAGTGCATCATATGTTTGTCTTTCTCTGACTGACTTCTTTTGCTCTGGTTCCGTCCCCATTGTTGCAAACAGCAAGATTTCATTCTTTCTGATCGTTGAGGAGTATTCCATTGTCCATATGTGTATATATATCACATCTTTTTTTATGTTTATTTTAGAGAGAGAGAGAAGGAGAACCAGCAGGGGAGAGGCAGAAAGAGGGATCCAGACACAGAATCCAAAGCAGGTTCCAGGCTCAGAGCTGTGGGCACAGAGTCTGACGTGGGGCTTGAACTTATGAACCATAAGATCATGACCTGAGCCTTCTACTGAGACAGAGAGATTGGCGTCCCCTACTCTGCCTGGGTTTCTGTCCTCGTCCCATAGCTCCTCCTGAGCTTTTTCTTGTATGAGAGTACGTTGTTTCGTGCTTTGTCATAGCTGTTAGAGTCTTGTTGTTGATTATGGCTTGTCACATCCAGAGGTGTCCTCTCTGTCACACACCGTGTCTCTAACTTGCATTCTGTGTTTTGTGTTCAGGGTCACTCCCCTCCACGTCCTGGTCTGTAACGTGTGCCCTTTAGTCACAGCGCGCCAGGCCACGCCTCCGGCAGGCGTGGGAAACCACGTTCAGTGATCACACGTGGGATTCATCTTACTTTATTTTTTTTTTTTTTAATTTATTTTTGAGAGAGAGATGGCGTGAGCAGGGGAGGGTCAGAGAGAGAGGGAGGCACAGAATCTGAAACAGGCTCCAGGCTCTGAGCCAGCTGTCAGCACAGAGCCCGACACAGGGCTCGAACCCATGAACAGTGAGATCATGACCCGAGCAGAAGCCGGACGCTTAGCTGACTGAGCCACCCAGGCGCCCCTTATTTTATTTATTTTAATGGATGAGTGGGTTTGTCTTTGTCGTTGTTGTTTTTAAGAATCTTTAGAGCAGTCTTTGCTTTTAGAGTTTAGACACCCACACAAATCCTCTATTGCATTCAAGTTTTGTAAATAGTAGAGACTGTTTCAAAATGATCATAGGACATAAAGGAATTTCTCTGTTCCCATAAGTATCATTGTGGGGTTTTTGTTTTGTTTTGTTTTTATTTATCAAAGTATAAGTGACATTCAATGAACTGCACATATTTTAAGTATTCATCTTGAGGGATTTTGACTTCAGCCACAATCAAGGTAACATGTTCATCACCCTTAACAGTTTCCCCAGACCCCTTTGTAATTCATTCCTCCTGCACCATGGTCTCCAAGCAACCACTGGTCTGTTTCCTGTCACTGTAGCTTAGTTTGCACTTTCTAGAGTTTTTAAGAAACAGAAGCGTATATACATGGGCTTCTCTCACTCAGCATCACTTTGAGATTTACCCATATTGTTGTATGTTGTTATTTTTTGTTGTCGAATGGTGCCTCAGTGGATGGATATACCGCACTTTACCCGCTCAGTCAGCTGCATGTGGGAGGTTGTTTGTAGTCGGGGGCTTTTAAAAATAACGCTGCCGATAAAGTCTCTGTAGAAGCTAAGCATCCATCTACTATCTGACCAAGACTTTATACAAAAGAAAGGAAGATAAACATCTATACAAAGATTTCTACCATAAATGTTCATAACAGATTTATTCCTGGTCGCTCAGAGCTACCCACACGTCCATCAGCGGGTGCATGGATAAACAGAGTGTGGTCTCCATGCACTAGATTCCTACGTAGGAAGAGGAACCTGCACCAGTGTGGCTGGACCCGGAGTCCTAGCCTAGTGAAGGGATTCAGACACAAAGGCCTGTATGTTAGATGGTGCCACTCACTGGACATTCTAGAACAGGCACACTCATCTCTAGTGAGAGAAAGCAGACCAGTGATTATCTGGGGCTAGAAGTGGCCGAAGGATGTGCTGCACAGGGGCAAGAAGAACTTTCAGAATGTCGAAATCGTTCTGTATCTCAAATGTGACTGCAGCTTCACAGCTGTGTACCTCCATCGAAACGCTTTAAATTGGTGTATCCTATTGTCTTTACACCTTAGTAATAGTGATTTTTAAGTGTCTGTCAGATACAACCAAAACAACACAGCCGGTAGTTTTAGTTTATCTTAAGGATGTTTTATTTACGGGTGCTTATCACCCAGCCTGGACTCCTGAATGTAAGAACTTAGTTAAGGAGAAGTTGACCCTGTGAACATGACTGAACCACTGGAACAGCTCTCACAGGAAATGAAAAGTGAAGGAGGTGGAGCTCCAAGACAGTGACATGCACTAACATGGGGACGGGACAGCAGGGATGTGCACAGTGTCCGACAGTGTCCGAGAAACCACACAGCAGTAAAAGCATCTTGTCTTTCTCAGCCAGGTTCTGCGACAAAATGGATCCCTGCCAGTGTGGTTGGAGCGGCTGTCTTAGTTATCCCCGGGAAGACATAGCTCGTGTTATTTTCGATACGTGGGAGAGAAGTTACTATAGTGGAGGTCTTTGGGCTTTAGGATTAATTCTCTCACAGAACCCTTCGAGAAAAGCTGGTGGCCAGAAGCCTGCCACCTACATTAAAGTCCCTCCTCTACTCCTTAAATGCTGTGTCGCTGGACAGGTTATCTCACCGCTGGTGCCTCGCGATGAGACAGAGCCAGGGTTACTGAGGGCTCTCGAGAAGAGTGAGCCGAGGGGACATCCGCGAAGCACTCCGCACCGCGCAGGACGTGCGCGCCCGGACGCAGCACGCAGCGGGTCACCGTTAGTGACCACAGTCGGCATCATCTCCTTGTCGTTCCCAGAATGCTCCGTCCTCCCGTGGCCGGTGCCAGGAGTGTCCAGGGTGAGCAGAGGAAAAAGGCCTGACGCCTTGGGAGTGTTGAGACCCATCCTGGAAAGTCTCTGAAAGGGACTGGCGCCGTAAGCGGTTCTTGAAGATCACCTGAGTACCGTTTCCAGCGGAGGTGGAGAATTTCAGGCCGAAGAAGAACCCGGACAAAGGACGAGGGAGACTCAGAGAGTATTCAGGGACAGGAAGCAGTTTGGTGTAGAAGTGTAAGGACCGAGTCAGGGTTAGTAATGCTGCTCAGGAAATGAGAAGACAAAACACTCGTGGCTCTAATGCCAAGCTAAGAAACGTGAGCAGCGGCTCACGGTGGTTCAGTGGCATTGATTTATTCATTCAGGCAGCGTTGATCTTTGCTTTCCATTAAAGTCAGGCAGAGAGGGGTGCCTGGATGGCTCCGTCAGTTGAGCGTCTGGCTCTTGGTTTTGGATCAGGTCATGATCCCCAAATAAAGTTAAGCAAAAACTGTGTCATAAAATTCTAGATGACATTGTCCTCAGTACATAGCACATTATCTTAAAATCAGGGATATCTTAACTGCAGAAGGAAAACGCACTTAAAAACTGCCGTTTAGAAAGCGGGTGCATGGTGATCCGGAGGCAGGGTCTGTGTTTGTGTTGGTGAATGTTCGGAGTTAATGGTTGGTACCAGTGCAGAGGATGAGATTACTAAGCGAGAACATTTAGAAACCGTCAGAATCTTTGGAGGAGTACTAGGGGCGTGCAGATGTGTTAGGAAGTACAGTGTGTCCTGTGGAGACGTGTGGTGTCTCGATCACGGTTTTGTAAGTAGGTGGGAAGGAACTGCAGCCCTCAACAAAGTGTCGGGGTCCCCCCGGCAAGAACAAAGATTACTTCATCCAGTTCGTTCAGGTCATGATCTCAGGGTTCGTGAATTTGAGCCCCACGTCAGTGCAGAGCCTGTTTGGGATTCTTCCTCAGTCTCTGTCACTGTCTCTGTCTTTCTCTCTCTGCCCCTTTTCTGCTTGCTCTCTCTCTCTCTCTCTCTCTCAAAATAAACAAACTAAAAAAAAAAAAAAAAAACCAAAAGCAAAAACCTTCGAGGGGCACCTGGGTGGCTCAGTCAGTTAAGCGTCTGATTTTGGCTCAGGTCATGGTTTCAGTCTGTGAGTTAAGCCCCGCATCGGGCTCTGCGCTGACAGCTCAGAGCCTGGAACCTGCTTCAGATTCTGTGTCTCCCTCTGTCTCTGCATCTCCCCTGCTTGTGCTCTGTCTGTCTTGCTCTCAAAAATAAATAAAACATGAAAATAAATAAAAATAAAAATCTCCATAAAGACAGGAGATAGAGAGTGAGAAGGTGGAGTGGGGCTTCTGTCTGAGGACCTCAGTGTTCAGAAACCGTGGGGCCCTCGCTGCTTGCTGAGAAGGGTGAGAGGGTGGTGACGCAGAGTGGTCTTGAAGAACATGGTAATGATTCGAAACAGCGGCACAGTTAACTCAAAATAGACTCAGTAAAAGACAAAGGAAACGTTTTGGATCACGTGTGACAGCATGACATGATTTCACATTAGATTTGCACGGTCATCTTACCTCTTTATCTCCACCTTTGTCAGGGCTCCCAAGTTGGCCAGATAGGATACCCATTCAGAGGATCTAAACAAAGGCGAATGTTTAATTCCTCCGGATAACTTTATTAAAGCCCAGCAGAGTCAGCGGAACTCTCTCCTCTGAGCTGTATGGTGAAGCTGTATTTCACAAACCTCAGTAAGGTACTGATCCTTTAAAAACAGTTACTAGGGAGGTGCCTGAGTGGCTCAGTCAGTTAAGTTTCCAACTCTTGATTTCAGCTCAGGCCATGATCTCGAGGTTTTCGAGTAAGAGCCCCGCGTCGGGCTCTGCGCTGGTAGTGCGGAGCCTGCTTAGGATTCTGTCTCTCCCTTTCTCTGCTTCTCCCCTGCTCACATTCTCTCTAAATAAATAAATGTTTACAAAGTAAACACAAATAAAAACAATCACTAGAAAACTTAATTTTTACTAGTCTCCTGTTGCTAAGTTACATACAACCATAAATGTATAAAAGCACAGAGAGAAGTATAAACTTGTGTTTAGTAGCACTTGACCGCAAAACAAACGCTTTTGCGTATTATTTTTTTGATCTGTGAAGCTCACTAAATGCAAATCAGTGTCAGTTAGCTGTCACGCGATGTGGTTTTGCCGCAGGGCGGCTGCTGCAGGACCTGACAGAGGTGCCCACAGCTGTCCCGCGGCCCCGAGCCTGGGCTGCCTGGTGCCCGTTCGCGCGTTTCCCCGCCACCTGCGCTCTGTTCAAACCGCTGCTGGCCCGGCACCGGTTCACCATCTGTGGGCTTGAACGTGTGTTGTCACCACGACGTCCACCGCCGTTTCTTCTTCACTCTTACCTGGCAACACGGGATCGCTTTTCCAAGGGCAACAAAACCAAACGAAAGGATTTTAAAATTTCCATGAAGAACTCACCCAACGATACATCCTTGGATTCCTGAGACCTGAGTGTTTGTTGTACTCAGTTCTCAGACCCTCGGGCTCACTGCGTAGTCGTGGTCAGTCACCGGGGGGCGTGTTGTTTATTTCATTATTCCAGTGAAGTGAGGAAGAATTGGCAGGGTTCTCTGCATGTGTAAACATTTTAAATTTAATAAATGAAATCTAGACTAGTAAGAAGACACTAGGAGACATTAAGCGTCAAACGGGAAGCCTGTGAACTTTCCCGCAGCCAGGGGCCGCCTGGGGATGGGCTGGAGAACACGCGTGTGGTCAGCCTGCACCTCCTGCTGGAGAGACCCCTAACCTAGCCAGTTCACGGCCTCGGGACCGCAGACAGCCAGGATCCTGCCGGGAAGGAGTCCTAACTGCCTGCACCTGCGGGGGAGTGCCCGTCGTGCCCCTGCTGGGTCCGTCATAAGCATTTTCCTCCTAATTTTCATAACCACGGAAAACACCTGCTGTCAGTCAGGGCACTGCCTTTCTGGAGGCGAGGCGGCCCTGCCACAACTAGCGCCCTGCCCTAGCTCTCACGACCGAATTGTGTTTACCTCCAAAGCCATGTCCTTTCCGCAAAACCATCCTGCCTCTCCCCTTCCTCAGTCCATGTGGGATGTCATCACCCCCTGGAATTACCCACTTTTCTTAATTACATGCCTTCGAAAATCACATGTAAATTTAGCAAAAAGAAGAAAAAACATACAGGCTTTTGCCTTTGGTGAAAATAATGTTGGTGTCAGAAAACCAGGACTGAAGACAGGTGTTCACCAGCAGGCCAGCCTCAAAACAGTATTTCATGTTCGAACTGCAGTTTCTTTTGTTTGTTTGTTCTCTAAAACAAATGTCAGTTCGGGTACCCCCAGCTCAGAGCTGCTGAAGATCAAAAGATCTTTAAGACCCTCAGAAGATACGTTAAATGTAATTGTGATCCAAAAATCACGGTCACCGATGGGGACATTTGTGATTTTCCCACTGAGGGTTTCCTGTGTATAGCTCACTCTTATTTTCTTACTGGTTTTTCCTCAGCAGAACAGGAGATGTGGCTTTCCCTCTTGTAGATTACGCATTCTCAACAGGGGCACAGATTGGGTCTTGAGGAGTGGGCAAAAAAAAAAATTCCTTTTTTGTATACGGCACAGATATATGTACAGTATATAACAGATATGTGGTGACTTTGTGGTGTTAAAACTTCACAGAGAATGATCAGGAAAACGTTAGAAGAAAGGGCCGGGTGACGGGGACAACGATGCAAAAAAGGTGGAGAGACACAGCATGACCTCATTACCGTGTCACATGCCTCGCAAGTTGATGTGTCTTCCCTTCTTTGCTGGGATTGGACCCTCTCACCGTCGGCTCCTCCCGTCTTGCTGTGCCAGACCTTTGAAGCTGTGGTCATTGCGTCCCCCCTTTCTGTGATGGAAACAGTCTCCTCTGAGGAGCCACGATCTAAGGACAGCTCTGTTGTAAATCTTTACGTGTTCATAAGTAACTATAAAGCTTAGAAATAGAGCGGGGATTTGAATGACTTTTTTAAAGCTGACAAAGCGTACTCTGTTGTCTCATCATCATCCGTGCCGCAGCTTTGGGCAGCAGGGGACCAGTGGCACCGGTCGCTTATGTACAGTCGACGCTGCGCTTGACCGATGCCGTCGAGGAGCTGGGAGGCGTGCACCTCTGTCTCCCTGCTATCTGCCCCTTCCACGTGAAGCTCCGGGCTGTCCTGTAAGCGGAGGCTCGTCGGCCGTCGCCGGTGGTCGGGTTGCCGGGCTCCAGGCCCAAGCAGCCTTGCCGAGGGTCCCGTGTGCAGGGAGGACAGAGCACACCCAGCAGGGCCGCCGTGACGGGGGAGCGTGGGCACACGTTGCCCTTTGTCCCTGTTGTGATGCTCATTTCTGCTACCACACGTGATCGCTCAGAGTGGTGATGGCCCTTCATCTGAGAGAGAACAGGAAAGCGTGTCCCGCCTCATGGAACAGTGGTTTCCATAGGGCTCATTTGTGAATCTCTTTATATCTGAAGTACTACACATTCGATGTCCATGTATTTAGGGTGTAATAAAAATGAAGGATTTTTAGGATATGTTCTCTGATTTCAGAGATGGCATTCTGTTCTTTTTTTATAAAAAATATTTTAATTACCAGGATCATTAAATTGGATTTAATCATTATTAAATTATTAGAATTTATCCTAACCACTTATTTATCTAAAGATACTGCATATGTGCTTTCTTATTTTCTTAGAGAGAAGAGAGCATGAGCGGGGGAGAGGGACAGAGAGGGAGAGAGAACCCTAAACGTGCTTCACACTCAGCACGGAGCCCGTCTTGGGCCCAGTCCCATGACCCGGGGATCACGAGCCGAGCCGAAATCAAGGGTCAGATGCTCATCCAACTGAGCCACCCAGGTGTCCTTAAAGACACAATACTTTTATAATGCTCTTATGATTTTAAAAGGGGAAATTAAGGATCATATATGTATTTTACTAAAAATATGGTACCCTTGGGGAAAAAATTAGGTGCAAGCCAGACTGACATTCCCCCCCCCCCCCACGTGCATCTGGCCTGCTTGCCCACGTTGTGCGTGACTCGTGCGGCACTGTGGCTTAGGCCTCGAGGAGGCAGCCCCGGGGCGCGCCCGCCTTCCTTCGGGTGGCCGGCTCCTTCAGGGCCTGTTTCAAAGTCCCAGGACGCCGGAGATACAGAAGAAAAAGCATCTTCTCTTAGTCCAGTGTCAGGAACGCGACCGGAGAAGCACGACTCAGGATTTAGCAGTCTGTTTCCGTTCTGCTGCTAGTTACAGTGCTCCCCCGCCCCCCCCCCCCCCGCCCCGGTGTCTTACATGCGGGCGGCGTTGCCCAGTCGGCAGTGCTATCCAGCCTGTCTGTGTCGGAGCACGGGGTCTTCACGGCGATCTCTTCTTTATCAGCAGCTTTATGAGCATACGGTGACTCGGCCAGTTTTTTTGTAGAGGTCCCTTGGGCCACATTTATTTCTGTTTTGATTCCCTGAACCCTTTCCTGGATCATTCCTAGTCTCCCAGCCATACAGTTTTTCTCATGCTTATTAAATATCTATGCTTGGAGTAGTGGAAAAAATGACTTGATTTATGGTGCTCCCTTCTGTACTGAAACAGCTCTTTTTACGTGCGCGCGCGCGCACACACACACACACACACACACACTCCGGAAGCAGATTTATCATAGCCAAAGTGACTCTAATCACCTGTCGTTTGAAGTTAAATGCCCCCCCCCCCCGTGACAGGAGAGCCAAATGACACTGAAGATGATGTAGCACATGGATAAGGGACAAGGACAGACCTACTGAGAACAGTTCACTTGATGACTGTAGGTATCTTTTACTCAGATAGAATGCAAACCTCCTTCCTCCCACCGTCTCTGATTTAATCCAAAAGACATGGTGTGGGGCTGAGCTCCGAGGGGGCAGCAGTCCGGGGTGGGGCTTGTGAGCCCGCGGGGACTGAGGAGACATCTGTGTGGGGTCTGGTACAGCATCGGGAGTAATGGGGTGAGCCGGGTGTCTGCGAGTGGGGTGGCACAGACCATGGCACACAAGGTCCTCACTGCAGGGGAAGGGGGCTCCAGATATATGAGAGAGAGAAACAGAGAGAGAACCTTTAGCGCTGCACTGGAATTGGAGGTATCAGGGCAAGCCTGTGGTTTTCAATATCTATAAATATGGATGTACATACTTAAAGAAGTAAACGTGTGTGTGTGTGTGTGTGTACATTCACACGTGTGAACTCACAGACGTATTTCCTAACTTCCGGAGGAGGCCTGGGAACGCCGGCACCGCGATAGCAGCGTGCGCACCAGGTACGCAGGGCCTGCTCTCTCAGCGGGCAGGAGGGGCAAAAGACGCCTCGTGCCAGGGAGTAATAACGTGGGGGCAGAGAATGGGCCACGACAGCCAGCGATGGGGCCCCGCTGGCCAAGTCTGTGATAATCTGGGCATCAGAATAACTGAAGGGAACATGTTCTACCACCTGAATAAGATAGGAACCCAGGGGTCCGTGGTGGTAGAAACGGGTAACATGAATGAGATAAAGGGAAGTCTCATTCCTACAGTAGGATGGCCGCTAATAAGCGCAGGAGGAGTGATAGAATTTCCAAAATCACCATGTGGCAACCATCGTGGAAATAAATAATGCAGCCCCACACAATAATTTGTTACACAAAGAAAAACTCAGTTCACAGTGAAGAAACGTGCCCAGTACCATTGTAATCAGTCCATCAAAAGAAATGTTACTGGTTATGAGACAGACTGAATTTGTGCACCTCTCGATAGGCTACGAAGAACACACCTCTGGTTCTGTGATGTTCCTGACAGAAAATAAAAATAGGCCTGCCGTAGCCTGGGTCTCTTCATGAAGACACACCGGAGAACCCAAGCTGAGGGTGATTCTCCAAAGTAAATGCTCTGTGATCTTCAAAATTTAAGGGAAGAAGAGTCCAGAGAGCCTGAGAAACCATTCGAAAATGGACGAATGCTGAAGAGACTTGTAATAACCCAGGGCCACACGTGATCCTTGTCTGGGTCCTTTTGTTGGGACAATTAGTGGAACTTGAGTCTGTGGATTAGGTGGTGTTGACAAACCAGTGTTAATTTTTCCGGTGTTGATGGTAATACTGGGGTTTCATAGGAAAATGTCCTTGTTTGTAGGAATTACACGCCAGGGTGCTTAGGGTGAAGCGGCGTCACGTCAGAGCCTTGTTGCGGAAGGTTCAGGAAAAGAATGCCCTGTGGATTCGAAATTATTTCAGATTTTTAAAAATAACAAGATAAGTGTTCTTTCAGTCATATTCACCACTAAGGAAATGATTCTTTTCTCTCAAAGCTACAGAAGCAAGACTTTAGATAGAAACCTACAGCAGGACAGTGTGTTCCATTATTGAGATTTTTTTATCTTTATCAGATACAAAAATAATAAGTTTAGAGAAGATCCTTAAACAAGAACTGTTTCATTTTTTAACCCACTCAACACACTGGCACCCACACAGCCAGTAAAAATTTTGCCATGGCTGACAGAGCTCCGTCTCTGCTCAGATTTCCGAGCGCATGGCTGGAACACAGTTGACGGGGGTTTCAAAGCAGTGATGAGAGAGAGAATATTGGGGTCTGTTATTATTGTTGTCCTTTTTAGCAAAGTAATTAAGAATACAGTCTCTGCAGCCAGGCAACCTGTCCCAGATCCCAGCCACCATGTAGAAGACATGCGAGCTCCGACAAAATAGTCGATTTTTCTGGGCCCCGGCTCCCCCATCTGTAAATTGCTATAGTGTTGAACTCCCAGGCTGGCAGCGGGACCGAGGAGATGATGTCTGGAAGGCACTTGCACACCATAAGCACTAACTAGAGTCAGCTACCGCTCTCATTATTTCAGGAAATAATAATTTCAGGAAAGTTGAAATGCTTTCACGAGAGCATTCTGATATGGTTATGTCGACTTCCTTCTCCCTCACCAGGAGGAGACTTGCCAGGGCTCCATAAAAGTTACGGCCTCTGCTTTTAAAACCTGTCTCAAGATCAAAGACTCAGGCTTTGGAGAGCTAAGGTCGGTTAAATTCCAGACCTACCGCTTAGAAGCTCTGTGACTTAGGGCTGGGTCTGTAAAATGTCTGTAATGAACCAAAAATGAGAGTGGTCAGAAAGGGCTGTTGGAGGTTAAAAGAGATCAGCTTCACCAAACTGCTAAAAAGGTGACTGACCCAAAGAATGTCCTCAAAAACCTCTGGGTACTTTCCTTACTCCATTGGAAATGCAGACACAGTCGAGGGAGGCGAACAGGGGCCTCGGATCAGGAACAGTAGCAGAGCATTTGAGCGCATTTTCAAGAACTATGTGAGATAAGCTCAGCGTTGTTTACTTCTGTGGGGGTTTGGGCCCCGACACTGGGCTGACGTTGCTTCAGAAGGAATTCCACTTGACAAGAAGCATGTCATGTGTTGTGTAATCCCATTCTCGGGAGTCGCTGGAGGAGAGTAGATCACTATCTTTCTAGAACAGCACGGGCTTAGTGCACGCCAGCCCTGGACCCAGGGACAAAGGACGGAATCCTCTTCCAGGCCCCGTCTGTGTTTCAGTGGTGACAAGGGTACGTTTTCTCTGCTTTGAACACGTAAGCCTGCCCTGCTCCCGCAGAAGGATCATGTCACATGCACATTCAAAATGTATGTGTACATTTTCTTTCACGGAGAATGTGCGTCCTTTAGAGAACATTTCATCTAAAATCAGTGACTAATCATTGATCTAGGACTTATTTAGAATTTTGAGTATTATCAAAACAAGATTTCCTGTTGCAGCCTTTTCAGCTTTAATTTGTTCCCTCAATCATGCAACAAGTTTTATTGAAAACTGATACATAAGCACTTTGCTGGATGTTGGTTATAAAAAATTGAGCAAAACATATCCCTCATGGAAAAGGATTCCATCTGTTGCTCTTACAGCCTCTAATGGGTTTTATGGGAACCCTTTGCAAAGGAGCATACTTTGAACAAATTTAAAAAAAAAACCAGATTGGTTGGGCTGTAGCTGTGGGTAGGTATGTATTTGATGTGTAGGAAAACAGGCTCGTCTCCACGCTAGCCTGGCAGTGCCATACCTAGAGGTACCCTCCAAGCGGCACCCCTCGCGTCCGGTGGCCGCAGTCCCGACTGGCCGGAGGGGTGCCCAGTCGCCGTGACTCCCGCGAGCCTAACCTTGGGCGGCCGCTTCTCCCGCTGCGCCCGCTTCTCCCGCTGCGCCCGCTTCTCCCGCCGCGCCCGCTTCTCCCGCCGGGCGGAGACCCTCCCTTAGCTCCGTCCTGGCGAGGCTGGCTCTCGCGGCCGACTAGCGGCGCTCGGGGGAAGTGCCGCTCCGGGCCGAGCCGGCGGCGGCGGAGAGCTGCAGCCGCAGCGCGTTTCCCTGCTACGGAGAGCCGCGGCTCTGCCCGGGAGAGGCGGCCGCGGCCGAGGGCGCCCGGCGGGGCGCCTCGGAGCGTTCCCGGCGGAGGGCCCCGCGCGGCATGGGACCCGCTCCGGCCGGCGGCTCGCGGAGCCGCAGAAGTTAATGAGTAATGAATGTGCCTGTCTGGCCGCTACAAAGTATTTCCACAGCCTGCGGGCGTGTTTAGAGAGAGCCGGAGAGGGACCGCAGGCAGCAATTTGTCTTCTTAGGTATCGGCAAAGGCCTCTCTTTTAACAACTAGGGGATTTATTTTTAACTGCTTGACTCAGTGTTTGTCAGATGATTCGGACCGTCAAACTGCAGATGGAAGGACCCGGCGGCGCGCGGGCGGGGGAGGAGGGGGAGCCGGCAGGGCCGGGGAGAGGCGGGCCGGCTGGGAGAAGGGGCGGGGCTTCGGCATCGGGCCTCCGGCGGCTCTGGGTGGGAGGTGGAGAGAGCGGAGGGCTTCCCGCAGGCAGCGCGGCTGTGTGCGCGGTGGGGCCGGGAGCCGCGGGGAATGGCCGCCTCCGGCTGCCTGGAGCCCTGAGCGCCCGGGGAGCCGGGGCGCCGCGAGGAGGGCCGCGCGGCCCAGGGACCGGACCCGAGCGTGCCCTGCGCACTGCTCTGCACATTGCGCTTTTCTCCCGTTTGCTGCTGCCCGTCTCCAGGAGCCTCTCACCATGATCGATAGCTCCAAGAAGCAGCAACAGGGCTTCCCGGAGATTTTAACCGCGGGGGATTTCGAGCCGGTCAAAGAGAAGGAATGCCTTGAGGGGAGCAACCAGAAAAGTCTCAAGGAAGGTCAGTGTGTGTGTGTGTGTGTGTGTGTGTGTGTGTGTGTGTGTGTGTCCCCCGCCAGCCAGGCTGCGCGTGTCCGTGTGCCGTCTGCCCTGCGGGCCGTGTGTGTGCTCTCTGTGCTCACTCCCTGCCTCACTCGCCCCGAGTTCCTGGAAATGAAAGAAAGCGCAGGGCTGTCCACGGTGGCTCTCTCTCTCCAGCCGCTCCCCAGCTCCCAGACCTCCTGGCGAGCTGCAGTCATTAGTGCAGGAAGGGGACTTGGGCAAGCCGTTCCTGGGCAAGCCGTTCCTGGTGTCACTGAAACCTGCCAGGTCTACTGCGTGCATTTTCTCATGCTCTCCAATTTTCTATCCGCCCCCACCCCGGTAGGAGAGGCCAGTTCCCTCTCCATAATCTTCAGAACACTATTTGCTTTAGGCTTAAACACGTAATTCCAGGAAAATTAAATTTTTCCAGTTGACACGTTCATGCTTTTTATTGCTTAAAGCCAGGAAGGTAGCTACTGCTTTAAGTAGATCTTTAAGTAATGGGTTTAATTGGTTGCAATGCACAGTGCATCGTTTGTTTTGTTTTTATTTTTCAAAAACACATTGCATTGTTGATTGGGGTTTTTTAAACAAGGCATAAAATAAGCCTGTGAACGCTGGCGATCACTGTTGGTGGCCGCTGCACAGCACCTCGGTGCCTGACGTGAGAAGAGGCCGAAGGTGTGAGCTGTGTGTCCCCCACGCCGGCATCCGCTGAGGCATGCCAAGACCCAGCCCCGGCCAGCCGTCCCCGAGACAGCAGCGGGGGAGCTGGGGCCCTGGGTCAGGAGGCTCAGGACCCACTGACAGAAGTTTTCCCTGAATT
The DNA here is from genome assembly GCA_004023845.1 of Helogale parvula. NCBI lineage: Eukaryota > Metazoa > Chordata > Mammalia > Carnivora > Herpestidae > Helogale > Helogale parvula. The sequence continues at coordinate 95,974 of PJEM01005680.1, read as the reverse complement.
GGGGATCCTGACGGCCACCCCTCGCAATGCTTGTTGACTGTGAAATTTGATTTTTCTAGTGTTCTTGGGGAGAAAAAACCCCACCATAACCTCTTTTACTTTTATCTGCTTTCAGCTCCTGCCATCAGCCGCCCCCTCACCTCTCCCCTGCTCTTGCTCATCTTGTAGACCCAGAGAGTAAAGGCAGAGTTCTCTGCCGGAGTAGCAGTTTAAGTTTCTTCCAAAACCTGTTGCCCCCCCCCCCCGCCTTTTTTTTACTCACTTAGTATATGAGAGTGTGAGATAGAGATTGTTACAGATTTACAAGATAAGAAACAAACGTTGGACTTTTTAGAGGTGAACGCCTTTTGAGTATGGGTAGAAAAAAACCTCTAAATCAAAACAAACGGCACACAGTGATGTATAAATAGCTGCTGCCAGGAATCAGACAATGGGCTCGCCTCTTGCTTGCAGCAGCCTTCGTGTGGATTCCTCCACAGTCAATACCCCTGGGGCTTGGGGGTCACATTCTGGAGATTCACTGAGGACACTTAAGGTTTTTAAATTTTAACTTAAAAAAAAGTGAAGAATTGTCTATGTATCATTTAAGTCAGTTCAAGCGTTAAGCTCCTATTAATACTTTAAATTAAAAAATGTTTGTGCTACTTGAAAACTGAGGAAGTGGAGGAAGATGGAGATGTCACGACCCCAGAGCATGATAGAGGAGCCTGGAAGCAAGGATTAAAAATATAAAAGCAGGGTAGAACCACCAGCAAGCACAGCAACGCGGCTTTGACGTGATTACATAAAGTACAGGTTCTTTCCTTAAGGATTGTACCCGCATCAGAGGAGCAAGAGCATGGAGTCTCAAGTGAGACGGACTTGGGGCCGGGTGTCCGGCACACCGTTTTCTAGCTTAGGGTTCACTGCTCTGCGCCTTAATTTCTGTCCTCATTTGTACAATAAGGAGAAGCAATACGTACTTCATACTGATTTTATGAGATGCCCACTTTGATGCCATTTTGTCAGCCCTCTTGTTTTTTTTCAGCCCTTCAGTACTTTTTTCTTTTATTTAAATTTTTAAAATTTGTATATATATGTATTTACTGCATAAATATTTGGTATGTTACTGTCATGTAAATTCATACATATAAAGAGGTAAAGGGAGAGAACTTTCATATTTAAAAATACTCCAAAGATGTTTTTGGATAAAATTAATCTCTTTCACCACAGCTGCACTGAACAGGGTTTTCTTTATGCCTCAACAGATTGCATTTCTACTCATTTTCTGCTAGAGATAGGGTTGGGGTGGGGGGGTATGGAGGGGAAACAAACTCACAGATAGCAAGGACAATCTGTTGGCTCTACGTTTGTGACACTGCAAGACAGGTTAGACCTGGGTTTTATTAGCACAGAAAAAATAGAGGACATTTTACAGAGAGCCCTTTCTGTTTGGAGTAGTATGGAAAGAACGTGGCTCCTGTGCAGGACCAAACCCCTGGGACTCACCGTGTCCCCGTCCCTGCCCACTGATGAGTGCTGACTTTGGGACAGCCCTCTCCTGAGTGTCATCTGTTTTTAGGCCTTGGACCGTATGTGAGTTGTATTGATCCATGAAAGTAGATTGATAATGGCAGCAGTTGTGGAGACGCTGAAACGCCCTAGAGTCTCATCAGATCCTCCACTGTTTTGTCGAAAGACAAATAGACAAGTGACGATTAGTGTCTAATGGTTTCTGCCTCGCGTGTTAAAGAACACTCGGAATCCTTATGCTATGTCACATCAGTAGTGTTTGATTTTCCACTCCTTTTTGGCAAAGTTGGTTTTTGTTTTTATCTGAAAGAACACCTGCTGGGTTGTTTTGTTTTTGTTTTTGTTTTGAATGTCAAGATTGTAAGTTTCCAGGTAATGAGGAAGGGTAAATCTTGGTCCGTTTAGTTCTCACGGCAGAGACGCCGCCCGGGCTCTCCAGTGTTTCTGACACGTGTCTGCTGTAAGGGCTGGAAGTCCGGTCCGCGTGCCTGCAGGTGCCCTGCTTCTTACCTGTATGAGGACATTTCAGAACTCGGGTTACTGCTGATAGCGCTGATCAGCCGGCGTCACCATCAGGGGGGAGCAGACTCCATTCGCAAGTGATCGTAGGCTTCAGGGAGGCTTTTTAGCACCGTAACAAGACAATGGAGGAAAACCTATTGAAAATTTAAGAGAAAAATGTCCTAGGTGTCAACGGCCTAGACGGAATTGTCATCACATACCAAAGGATTGTTTGGGTAACAAAGACTCTCCCCTCACAGTTTCATTAATGCTGTGTTCACTTTCTGCTAAATACCAGTCCCGCGTGCAGTGGGAGGATTTCGTCATGAGTTCATGAGTGAGGGTAGCAGGCAGAATCATGGAATCTCCTGACAGATTGAAAGTAGAGGATTCTCCCTGGACTCGTTTAATTTGTCACAGCAGCAGTAGGGAGTCTCAGCCTTTGACTTGTCCACAAGAAGAGTCGAACATTTTCTAGTTGTGCGTGACGTGGATGAGATTTACATTCATTTCCGGTTCTAGAACTAAAGAAGGGCATTACAGATCTGACTTGACAACCAAAGAATTAATAGTTACCAATTTTGAAGGAAACTCGAATAAGCTGAGGTGATTTAATTCGAAGAAGTGGTTTCCTCGACGTCACTATTAAGATGATGAACCATAATCCCGCTGCTACCAGCTAGTTATGGTTAGCCAGGAGAACGGTGTCCAGTGTACAGAGCTCTCTGCTGGTGAGGAGGAGAACGGGCGGCCTGTTAATGTACTTTGACTAAAACTGACAGCTCTAACAACCAGCCCCAAAACTCAGCGTTTGAACCGAAGTGCATTTCTTGCCCAGTGAAGCCCGAGATAGAGCAGACTGCCACCCTGGTCGGCTGTCCTCTCGGGGACTTGGGGGATCTGGGCTGCCCTCGTGGTGGTGTTCAAGCTTGGGTGTGGGCGGGGGGAAGACTTGCAGATTTGGGGGGCCACACTCCCCCGTCCGTCACAGGCTGGTAAACATGGTGGAGCTAAAGCATGTGGCGGTTCGTGGCAGATGGCCTGGTAAACAGCGGAGTAGGTGGACATGGCTGTAGATCTGATTAAGAAAAAGTGCGTATTCGGCCGAAATCCTCTAAGCAGGCCATCCTGGGGAAGAGGGATTAGACAAATACGTTTACCAAAATGCCACCACTTTTCTAAATGTTGGAAATCTCATACATACTCTACCTGCAGTGCCCATTAGCTCTGTGTGGCTGTTGAAATGTCATAATTAAAATGAAGCGATTCTTTTTTAATCCAGCTCCCTCATCACATTAGGCACAGGTCGTTAGTGCCTGCTGCGTGGAGCAGCATGGATGAGGAGCGGTGGCCGCCAGTGCTGCAAGTTCTGTGGGAGACCCGGTTAGCTCTGCCCTCCCCCCTCCACGCCCCTGCTCCCCGCGTTCCTCTCACCTCAGCTCCACCTGCTCAGAGTGTGGGAAGACTCATTCTGGATGCCATTTCCTAACGCACGTCACTTGACCCTATCAGCAAAGAATAATTTCCTCCCTCTGTATGTTCCCAATAACTTGGTCTGTGTCTCTCAATGGCATTTTTACCTTTTGCTATTTAAAAAAATTTTTTTTAAATATTTATTCTAGAGAGAGGGAGAGAGAGGGGGAGAAGGAGAATGAGTGGGGGGAGGAGCAGAGAAGGGGGGACACAGAATCCGAAGCAGGCTCCGGGCTCTGAGCTGTGAGCACAGAGCCCGACGCGGGGCTCAAGCCCACAAACCGTGAGATCATGACCTGAGCCGAAGTCAGACGCTTAGCTGACTGAGCCACCCAGGTGCCCCTTACCTTTTGCAATTGTGAAATATCTTCACTATTAGACCGTAATGATTTGGGGGGATAGAATCCTTATTTGGGTCATTTTTGTACCTCACCCCCAGTGTCCTGTATCTCATAGACACATTATTAGTATGCAGCAAGGATTCAAAGAGTATTCAATCTGCCTCCCTGCCTTATTTGAACTATTCCCATCAGATATAATTTATAATCAGTTAGAAACTAATAACCCCAAATGTAATGCATTGGTGCCTTAAGGCACTGTGGACGGCTACAGAGGGATCCCTAGACCATTACTAGATTGCTAGCATTGTTGTTTATTGTTTGATTTTTGCCAAAATCTGGCCGCTCTCCCTTTTCTGATAGGCTGCTCCTAAGCTTCTTTAAATAAGCAACAAGGGGCGCCTGGGTGGCTCGGTTGGTTGAGCCTCTGACTTCAGCTCAGGTCAGATCTCATGTTCGTGGGTTCGAGCCCCGCATCGGGCTCTGTGCTGACGGCTAGCTCAGAGCCTGGAGCCTGCTTCCTGTTCTGTGTCTCCTTCTCTCTCTGCCCCTCCCCCTCTCATGCTCTGTCTCTGTATCAAAAATAAATAAAACATTTTAAAAAATTAAAAAATAAATAAATAAGCAACAAATTAACAAAACAGAGTAATGAACTCTTGATTCTGTTGTTGACCTAACTAACTAAAATACATTTACTGAGCCATGGTGGGGGAGACCGACGAATAGGCAGGTGAAATGAAGAATGCTACAAAGCTTTATGTAAAGTAGTTTTGCAACAGCTATTTTGAGTTCCCTGGGAATTTCTTCTTTGTTTCCTGTCAGTGTTCTACAAAATCTGAAGTGGTATACAGTGAGGTATCACTAAATTCACGTTAAAAAAAATAAATCAGAAGAGTAGGATATGGTCCTTGTAATAAGTCAGATAGCCTACAGGCATGATGGAATAGGCAAAGGATCCCTCTTCCCAGCCGTAATTCAGCGTTTTAACAAAGAAAATGGGTGCATGCTTTTTGAGATGCAGTCACTTAATTTTTTATTAGAAAGGATTCCGCCTTGCAGAAATTTGAGTGTAGACAGTATTGTGCCAGCACGCCAAGAGCTCCTCGCCCGAAAAGTGAGGAAGTGAATGATAACAGGAGGGGAATGAGCACACACGGGAAAGAGGAAGAAGAAACCCGTGCGCCCTGCGGTCCGGCGAGGGCAGCTCAGGGCTCCAGCCCGCACGGCCTCCACCTTCCCGGACGCCCGCGGCCTCTCCGTCCGCCTGGTGGCTCCCGCCGGGCACCTGAATGGGGCCGGTCCCTAACGCCTTCCCTGACCTCCTCCTCCTAATCTGTCACCGAGTGCTGTCACCACATCTGTCCCTTCCTCTGATCCACAGCCACACCCTTGCGGGGGTCCCTCCCTCAGAAGCAGTCTCCAAGGGGGTCTTCACTCCAGTAGACGGAGAGCTGCCTCCGCATCTCGCCCCACCCACGCGGGGCCCTCCCAGTGGGGCCCTTCCCCGTGTCCCTCCGTCACTTTTTCCTCCCAAATGCCTCCCCCCGCTCCACCCTGCTGCACAGCCGTTGCAGTGCTAGGACAGCCCTCCTCTCAGTTCTCTTCTTGTCTTCATGGGCACATGGGCGCGTGCATGCGTGTGTCTGTCTGTCTGTCTGTCCGTCCGTCCGTCCGTCCCATCCCTGAATCCACAAAGTAGGCAGAAAAACCAAACCATTGAGCCAGGATCAAGTGACCTCCAAAGAGCGGCATGTGCTTTCTAGTCTGGGGGAAATCAGAGGTAAATAATATTCCACAGTGTTCCTGTTTCATGGTCACTTGTCCTCTTACTCAGAGAGTCTGCCGTAGGAATTTACGTGAAGACATTTCAGGATGGTTTATGCCACGTCCATCTTCCCGTTTTAGAGGAATTACAAGCAGCTTTTACTCATCAGCACCTCTTCTGAGAGCTGCACGCTGAAATTCTCCTGTGGTGGCGGTGGAATCTAGAACATCCGATTGCCCCCGAGATGAGAAAAATACTATCTTGTCTTGGAACCACCTAGGGTAGGAGGTCTGGACGTTTGGGGATAGAGCCAGTATAGTCCTACCGATTGAGAATCCATTGTCCACAAGAAACAAACCAAGAATTACTGTAACCTCCTTCTGCTGCTGGTAACGAGGCAGTTACGTGGATGGCATTGCTTTCAAAGTGCCTCTTATTCGTTATATTCCTCCCACCCCACCGTGTCCTTCATCTGCACCACTCTTTAACCAGACGAGACTTTCAGAAAGGCCTGTGCGTGTGCTATCCATGTGTGTGCGCCACAGACTCCCGTCTCCCTGCTGTTCTGTACCAGGCCCCCTAGCTTGACATCACGTTGTCACACCACGAGCGGCATGCTTTAAATTCATGCCAACTTTTGACAAAAAGGAGAAGGGAATTTGTGTGAAGGTATGATCGGTTTAAAGAAACATGCCCCATTTTTAGCAGTCTGTTTCCATGGTAACAGAAGCAGCAGCCAACCACGGAGTTATCAAAGTGCCTGTAAATTTCCAAGGCTGCGTGTTGAAAGCATTGTCTTCCTGACCTCATGCTGCAGATTAATTCTGGAAACCTATAGCCTGCTCGCCCGGACTGTTAGCATTTTCGTTTTTACGTCATTTTTGCTTTTAATTCCTCATAGAGGCTAAATGGTGCATTTTACACTGTCCCCTCCTTAACAGCCAGTTCAGAATTCCGGAAGTTTGTCCCGCCCGCCCCTTCCCCCACCCCCCACGGCCGTGGAGTTCATGGATACAGTAGGCTTTCTGACATCGCGAAGAGACGCAGTATTCCCTATGTTGTCTGAGACCTAACTTTTGCAAACAGTAATTTGTGCAGGGCTTTTTTTTTTTTTTTTTTTTTGTTAACCTGACGTTGTCTCCTTTTCTTCAGTGGGAAAGAATCATTATATAAAAATCCCTGATCACAGTGCTGTTTGCCCTTCGTCATGTCGGAGCTGCGATCTGCATCCACACTGTAACTCTGCTTTGCTCCAGGAAAGGAGGCCGTGGTCGGGGAAGCTGTGTGTCGGTGCAGGTGGCATGGCTCTCGGAAGACAAGCCGCTGCCTCATTTGGGGCCTTTTTGTGTTTTCTGGTTCGTAGAAATCACTTAAAGAAGACGCTTATCCTGAAAATAAAGCCAAAGGTCTGTGATCTTTGGTGGCTCTTTTTTGTCACGTGTGAGAGTACTTAAATGCTTTTTCTCTTCTTTAAGGCATCGTGAATTTTACGTTGGTTGTAAGTAGAGAGGAAAACAAATTAGGACCTGCCAGGTTTCCTGGGTTTTCTTGACTCCTTTGGCTTCACTTCCCTTATTAGTCGTCTCGTACCCTTTCAAACAACAGAATTAGATTTTATCTTCTGCTCTACCTCCACCATTAATTTAGAAATACCCAAGCCCCAGGTTCCTACAGCAAAGTGAAAGAGTCTTGGTTCTGCCCTGGATAAGCACTTGCCCCTGGAAAATTCTTCTGTTGATCTATTTGTAAATTTGGCGGAGCGTTCTTTCCTTAGAAAATATAACTCCATTGTATGCTGTAAGTATACCATGCAAAATTAAGTAAAACGTATTTATTAAAACTTCTATATTGTGAGCATTGCAGAAGGTGCTAGAATATAGGGATGTGGTCTAACAGGGGAAAGAGGGGCCAGAACAACTGCAACAACACCTAGAAGTGAGTGTGACGGGGAACGTAAAATGTAGCTGTGACTGTAGTTAACCACGTTACTAACAGGTGACGTCACCATTAGCGGTTAATGGAATTGTGGTGAGGGCTAGCTCGGGTAGGTGAGAAAAACGAGAAATTTGGTTGATTTGGTTATTGAGTTAATCGTGTCTTAAAGTCTGTTACTCTACTGACTTGTTTGGTTTTTTTTAATTGAGGTAAAATTTGCATGACAAAACCTAGCCGTTTTAAAGTGACAGGTTCAGAGGCTTTTAGGATTTAGGATCACTCACCTTGTCGCTCAGGCATACCACCAGCACCGGAACCTGTTCATCCCTGGTAGCTGTTGAGCGGTCCCCTCCATGGCCCCGCCCCCGCCTCGCCCCCAGCCCCTGGCAGTCTCCACCCCGAGCTCGGTCTCTGGATTTACTCCCTGTGGGTGTTACACACACACACACACACACACACACACACACACGCATGCACGCACGCACGCACGCACACACGCGCGCGCAGATCCATCCACTAGGCGGCCTTTGCACTGAGCATCGTGTTTTCCAGGTTCGTCCGTGTTGCAACTCTGTGTCTCATTCCTTTTTCTGGCTGAATTCTGTCCCGTTGTGTGGACGGACCACAGCCTGTTCATCCATTCTCGTGCTGTGGACATCGGGACCGTCCCCACCTTCCTCGCTGCTCAGGATGAAAACTTGGTGTAATGAGCTGTAGGAAAAACTGCCAGATGCTCTCATTTGGTGCCTTGTGGTCTCTTTCTCTATCACAATGATAATATCAGTTCAGAGCCGATGAGTGACTTGCCAGTTTCCAGACTGACTTCTGTCCCCCAAGCTGTTGCCACTGTTAATCGGAATGTCTCAGTAACAAATAACCTCGTTTCTCTTCTTGCCCTGCTCTTCGCGTCCGCTGTGACTGTTTGGGACCCGCTGCACCGGCCCCAGACTAACTTTCCTTCCCGCGCCTCACCTGCAGCGCGTGGCCTGGCTTTCTCCTCGCTCGAGGAGATAGAGGGCATCGTCGGGAAGTCCCTGGACATCCCAGTCCGGATCTGTGTACCTCCCTGCAGCCCTGCCCTGTCCTCTTCACCCTCCTGTCGCGCCAGAGGAACGCCTCCTAGCAGAGGCTGGCCCTCTGCCCTGACCCCCTTCCTTCCAGGGACCTGCGGCCTCCTGTGCTCCTCTTCATCCTCTTCCTGTTCATTCAGTCCCCTTCGCTCCCTTCCCATCCCCGTCGCTCTCTCTTGCTCTTCATCAGTTATAAGCTTGCCCGAGACCGTCCCAGCGTGAAGCTGGGCGCCCTCTCTCCTACCTTCACGGGCGCCATCTTGAAGGCCCTGCTTCCATGGCCGCCGTTCACACCCTTGCCCCTCCTCTGGTCCGACTTGTATCCCTTCCTCCAAGCAGTAGCTCCTCATGACCCCCTCCTAGAAGACACTTCCACGCCACTCTCCAGGCCCCTCTTCCTTCAGAGGCCGCCTCCTTGGACTTCCTCTGCTGGGTCTTCTTCATCTGCTCACCGACCCATAAGTGAGCTTCTGGTTGTTCACGTTCCCGGAGGTCCCGGGCTTCCTCTGCCTCTCTCTGCGTGTTCTCCACCTCAGCGGGCCCTCGGGGCTTCAGATGCCACGTAAGTGCCCAGACCTGCCTTCTGAAACCTGGACCCACGGAGCCAATGGTCACCTTGACATCTGCACTTGTACCTCACACACGTCCGAGACCGAGCTTGCAAATGGCCAACTCGTGCTCTTCATCTCGGTAAATGGTCTGCCGGGCGCTTGAGCCAGAAACCCGGGAGTCCTTGTTGTCTCTTCCTCCTTCCAACCCAGCGTCCGGTCTCTTACCGCGTACCGTTGATTTTACTCTACATATGTCTTAAATCTGTCTGTTGCGTCTCTCAGCTCTGTTGAAGGGGGAAAATGAGAGTTCTTATGCTTAAGACCTCTGTCCCCACCCCCCCACTGTCCTCCCCACTCTTTATACCCAGGAGCATCAGAAAAATTCTGCCAGGTTTATAAACAGATAACAAGGTTTGCAACAGGAAGCCTAGCCGGAGGCTCTGACAGCCGCTGTACCCGTCTCCACATTCAGACATAAAGCTGCCCGCTCACCCTCCCGAGCTCTTCTGATGTCTCTTGGTCCCTTACTCCTTATTGGTTACATCAAATTTTACTATTATTTTTGGGGTGATATTTGCCAGTGGTCTGGGGTGAGTGGAAGCTTCTCTCACAAGAGGATGTACATTGTGGGGGAGGGCCGACCAGAAAGGTCCTCTGAGAGGGAACACAGACTGCCGACGCCACTGGGATTGTGAAGTGCCCCGTCGAATTTTGAAATGCGTGTTCCATTTTCATCCATCGTATGTGTACCGTCGTCTGCGTCGTGAAAGGGCGTGAGGATAAGCCCCGCAGCGTTGCTCACGATAGCCTGGAGTCTGGGGACCCGCGTGCCTACACACAAGACCGCCACACGTCAGGTACGGAAGGACCCAGATTTCATGGGGCGTTCAAAGCACAGCACCACACGACATGAATAGTGTGATCCCGCCCCGTGCGTCTCCTTTGCATATTTTAATATTCTGGGGACATTCACGAAACACCGTCTGGAGCCGTGGAAAGTTCCCCGGGCTTTCCTTTGCGGTGGAGGACGAGAGGTGGTGAGCGGGGTGGACCGACATTCCCTGTGTCTTTCGTGCCTTTCTTATGTGTGTGCGCGTCACATGTATTTCAACAAATAAATAGAAAAAGTTCTCCTAAAACACGAATTTGAAATCGAGGTATTATGTAGAGGTACACATGGTGGTGTATTTCTGAGGCCTGGGCCAGATGCAAGCCTCAGGATGCGACTGCTCACCTCCTGACTCCACAGCACAGAACATGTGACTCTTTGTGGAATTAAATTTTCTAAAACCCTGCTGATACTGGGGGAGGATGGGGGGGGGTGGTATGTGGAAATCTGTACTTGCCTCTCAGTTTTGCTATAAATCTAAAACTTTTAAAAAGAATAAAGTCTTTTAAAAAGCTTTTAAAATAAAATAAAATAAAGCTTTTAAAAAGAATAAAGTCTTTTTAAAAATCCTTATGGTTTTATATTTGGGGGGAAATGGTTATTTTTACTAATAATCTGGAGTAATAATGGTCATAGTACAATGTTAATAACCACCTCCACCTTTTTAAACATTTATTTTTAAGGACAAGGAAAAGTTCATCAGTCTTTTGCTATTTCAAATCAATTTTTTCAAGACTTCAAATTTTTGGCCTTACCTGTAAACAAACGCAGTTGTAACTTTTACCACTCAACTGCCGCTTTCATAAACCACTGTGTCCAGGATTGAACGGGGTCCTCAGCTTCGTTGTCCTGAGATGTTACTTAGGGGCCAGTCACTCCCTCCCGTGTCTGTTCAAATGATGATATGATAACATTGTCTTGTTTCATAGGATCGGGCCCCTTAATTTTTAAAACACTTAATTTATTTTTGGGAGAGAGTGCTGGTGGGGGAAGGGCAGAGAGAGGGGAAGACAGAGGATACAGAGCAGGGTCTGTGCTGACAGCGGCGATCCCAGCACAGGGCTCCGACCCACGAGCCCTGAGATCATGACCTGATCCGAAGTTGGACGCCTAACAGACTGAGCCACCCAGGCTCCTAAGCTACTGCAGTTTAAACGATACATAATCGATTTTTACCAAACTCCAATCACTTTATTCCTTTACTCAAACGTCTGTTTGAAAAACTGAAAGCAGGGCCTGTGTTTTACCTGTAGGATGACTTCAGAGTCAATACATAGTCAATTCCAGAGTATTCCTTAGTTTTCCGTCTTTGCTGTGGCCTCTAGTTACCCAGCCTTCACTTGACTGCTCAGGGTTTTGGGTTTTGTCATCCCTCGTGATTCTGCAGTTTACCGTGCCCGGTGTCCTCCCCGGTGTGCTCCCCACCGTCCTTCCTGCCGTCCTCCCCACCATCCTCCCTATCATCCTCCCCACCATCCTCCCTGTGTCCTTCCCGCTGTCCTCCCTGCCTTCCTCCCCATCATCCTACCCGCTGTCCTACCAGTGTCCTCCCCATCGTCCTCCCCGCTCTCCTCCCCCCTGTCCTCCCCGCCGTCCTCCCCCGTGTCCTCCCCACCATCCTCCCGGCCGTCCTCCCCATCATCCTACCCGCTGTCCTACCGGTGTCCTCCCCATCGTTCTCCCCGCTGTCCTCCCCGCTGTCCTCCTCGCCGTCCTCCCCCATGTCCTTCCCCGTGTCCTCCCCAGTGTGTCAAATAATACACCTCAGGTCCTCTCACTTGCAGACAGCTGCTCTTCTCCCCTCCCCTGCTTGTCCCACCCCCCTTTGTACCCCGTAAGTGAAACCGGCTATTTATAGAGGATTTCCAAGCCTGTGGCCCCCTGCCACACCACTTCCCAGAGAGGGTCATTTCTGCCTTGTTTTTGTAACATACAGCCCTCAGATGTCCCCCCACAAACTCTTTATGCCAAAACTATGCATTGTTCTTGCTCGTCCAGTTCATGCTCTACTGTTGTATGTTATTAAAATGCTGCATCGTGTGGGTTTTTTTCCTTTAGAGTGAAAAAGCACTTTATGTCATATTACAGAAACATTTCAAACATTGTTCTTACAGAAAGAAAAGAGAAGAGACATTGCTTTGGCTCAGAAAGCAGCTGGGAATCTTGACATGCGGTATAAGTAATATGCGATAGACATTACTGCATATTATGTTTCTTTTTTTATCTATTAGAAACTAATCCTGAAATTTTGTTCTGAACGCATTTTAATCCATTTAAGAAGCAGAGGAAAGAAACTAAAAGAAAATACTCTTTAATGTGCAAACTATCTGTGATGCTATGTAAGAGGGACATTTTCTGTTAAATGTTGAATGAGCTACCTTTCAGTTTTTGGAATGGTGGTTAAAAATCAAAGTCCTGCATTTCTTGTATATAAAAAAAGAGCAAGTCACCAACACTTCTCTTGACACAATATTGTTCTTATCTGTTACAGTAAAGAATAACATGCAACAGAATTTTCAAAATTGTATTTTTTTTCTCTTTGTTGAAATATAAGAGAGTAAGCCATGAATGTTAGCCTTAAAAAGTATTAAGACACATGCACCTTGGGGAAATTCAGTAATTAAAATTTTTTTCTCTACATGAAGTAGATGTAAAGTAGTCTGTATCCATGTCCTCACACATCTGCTATAATTTCAAAAGATGCTGGTTTGCAGAAGAAATCCGTCTCACTATTTCATGGTCACACTTTATATGGAACACTAGAGGCATTCCTCCTCCTAGGAATTAAGGAAATACCTGGAAATGCGGAATAAACTTTATTCCCACCAGAGCATCAGTTGCATAAATTGGAAACAACCTAAGATGCATAAATTAGTAAACCGTGGCATGTGGACGCAAAAGAACGTGTAGTCATTAAAATAAGAGTGTTGTTCATCATGTGTACAGTGCGATGTGTAGAAGCAAAGGGCCCCCACCTCTGCCCAGGTGAGAGACGGAGGGAGTATACCAATATGGTAATGACAGGTGTCTGTCTCTGGGTGAGTTATCAGTGATTTTGTTTCTTAGTTTCCTTCTCCTCCTTCTGTACTTTGCTTTTCTTGTGAAATGAACATATATGACTCGTATAAGAGGTGAAAAGATTTCCTTCTAATAAAAATAAAAGATTTGGACCCCGGCTAGTTAAAAAGACGTGCCACATCCAGTATGCACATGGCTCTGTCCCCTCCTCTCCCTTCATTGGTAGGGGTCCTTGGAGCGCCTCTTGTGAGTCCCGTCATCATGAGGCACAGAGCTGTCCTAGAATTCTAGCTTGTGATACGTGCTTTCACACAGAGAGGACAGTCCTGGCTGGAGAGGGAGGTCTGTATCTTTTGTATCTCAAAGGTATAAAAAGAGGCTTAAACTCAATGATTTTAAACTTAAGGACTTATCAGAACCACGTGTTGGATTGTTTTCATGTCTACATTTTTTCAAAGACAAAGACATTCTTTGAAAATGTTCAAATAAGCAATTATAACATGAATTCTCTTTTGCGCTATTATTACTGTGTCCTTTGTTTTTTGAAAGGATGTAGCCTCTCACTGACTGTTTTGAACTATATTTGTTCTGCTTCGGAATTCTCTAGATTTAAGTGTTTTCTTATCTTGTATGTAGTATTTGCAAAATGGCCATGGAGAACCCTCAATTTCAGTTAATTTCCTAATAGGATAGGGGCCGTGGTGTCGGCCCAGTAGCTCAGTTGATCAGCCCATCTTGGCACCAGGGAGGACGCTCTGAGGTCAGTTTTCAGGCACGAGGCCGTTGCCCGGGACACTGGCTCTCAGGCAACTGTTCGACCCCCCCGCTGCTGCCCCAGGAAAGGACCTGCTGGACCAGCATCCAGTCTTACCTTTGGGGCTACAGAAATGCAGTCTTACCGACACATGCAGCGGTGCGTCCGGCCTGGCTGCGGTCAGCGGGCTGGGCCTCCCCTGCGTCCACGGGAGCGTGAGTGTGGAGCCTCCAAGGGAGGAAAATGGTCTCCAGGCTGAATTCAGAAAGGCCCCAGAGAAACTCAAGAGAGCATCTTGATTCCACAGCCACAACTGACTTTCTGATTACTCACAGTCAGGTCCTCTGTTTTCAAGACCCCTCACGCCTTCCCTGTCCTGGCTCAGCCCCGCGACGTTCCGCCAACTCCAGTCGTCCAGGGTCGCAGGACAGCCACGCCGTCTGCATCGTTCAGGCCTCGTCAGTCCTGGCCTGGACGTTCTGCTTTTGGGTGCAGACTGGTCGTCGCTTCTGATACGTTTACTTTTTTACTGATTTGCTGAGTGGGAAGTAGTACAAGGAAGTTTGCTGTTTCTCAGAATCATGAGCCTGTGGCTGCTTGTACTGTTTATAACCCCTAGTTATTCTCTGAAGAGCTTCTATCAAGTTGTGAGTGACTGGTGGTTTTTCATGTGGGCGAATACTGCCCTTGTGTTTTAACACGGGCCCAAAGTGGCGATGTACCCGAGTCTCCATAGGACGCTGTGCCTGACAGTCAGTGCAGTGTGCCCAGTGCCACCCGCCTACTGTTAGGGACGAAAACTAAACCAGACTGGGTAATCATTCTTAACGCCTGTCTTGTGCGCCTCTGCCTCTTCCATTCATGCTCTCCCTAGTGTCTTCGCTTCAAAACCAAGCTTCCATTCTGGCCGCGCTGCTCTTGCTGTCCTTTGTCATGCGTCCCATGCGTGCACCTCGCAGCCAGCCGAGAGCGCCTAGTAAGTGGGCTCATCGGAGACCAGCGTGCCTGCAGGGGGCCGCCCGCCTCAGCTGCTCTGAGTAGCGCTGCAGTGTGATGATGTCGCTTCCTGGGAAGGTTCCGGAGGCAGTGGGAAGGGAACCAATGGGGGAGATTACTCTCCGCCCGCCAGCAGAATGGCAGGAGTAAGGTGGTTTGTCTTCCACATAGAAACCTGGATGGAAAACACAGGTGGTTTGTGTTGGGTGTTTGTTTTGTTTTAGCCGTTGGTGACATGCATCCGTTGTGTGTGGGACCCTCCTGGTGGCACACACACTTTGCATGTCAGCCTGAGAACGTGACTTCTAGTCAGATCTGCTCGCTGGCAGGGCTGCCGTCACAGCGCATGAGGGCTGCTGACCCGAGGACCATCAGGAGACGCTCCAGGCTAGCGAGCTGCTGCCGTCGCTGTGGTTTGCAGACGAAGCTGTTGCAAATGTATCCATCATCCCGAGATGCCGTGTGCACCTAAAGATCTGTATCGTGCGTGATACATGTGTCTCACCAGTACGGTGCTTTGCTTGTCTGTTTTAAACCAAAGAAGAGGGCTGTTGATGTTTTCATTACTCTTTCTATTTTACGCCTTTCTTTGAGGACCCCCTTGTGAGAAAGGAGGGCTGCCACTGCTGGGGAGACGTCAGAGACATGGACCGCCGTGTTCTAGAAGTGTCAGCCTTTGAGCTGGAGATGGCTCTGACCCTTTTCTCCTCTCAGCATTCCTCTCCTTGGGACCCAGCCTTTGACTATGACCATCTGAAGTTCAGACAGGTGTTAGCTTTCGCAGTCACAGAAGAATGTTAGAGCATGCAGGCCTTTGGTTCTGTCCTGTTCACGGGTCATCTCTTTGGCCGTTTTTGTTCCTAGTAAAGTACCTTGGTGGGAACATACTATCCTCAGGAAACTGGAAGTTATCAAGGAGATCTTTGTGTTAGAGCATAATTGATTCAAAGGATTACAAGCCATTTTACTGGGAGAGACATATCCCTATATATTTTTTTGACTCCTCAAATTTTTCTTCTGCTTTATGTAACGGAATCTTAGATCAGTGTTTCGGCTCGAAATAGGTGGTCATTGATGCTTCGTGATCCCTATGGCCCCCAAAGGAAGCAAAAATTTTTTTTCAGCATTCAATAAAGGATGACATTCCTATCTAGCAATGAATAAGAAAATGTGTTTAAAAGCTGTTTTACAGTCTAGACTCTTCTGGAAGTGTATTGAGGGCTGTGCTCTGCACCCACACAAGGGCAGGCGGAAGCAGAGGACATGGGGGCCGTGGCCCCACACTTTAGACTCAGGCGGTATTACAAGCGGGAGCCATCCTTTGCATTCTGTTCGAGCCTGGGGATGTGCCTGGCTGGAGCTAGCCTCTGTGCCAGCCCTCACCCCCTTGCTAGAAAATTCTCTCTCTTTCTTCAGGAAATACATAAAGGTAATTTTTTTTTTTTAGCACATTGGCAACCCTTACTCAGACCCTTAATGACCCTAACCTTGGTTTTTATCCCTAGAAGAAACCATAAAAATCAAAGTAGAAACCTAAAATTGAACATAAGGTAAACCAAAAGTATTTTTCAAAGTTACTTCACATAATTCTTTTGTGAAATTGGCTTGTTTTCCAGACAAAAATGGATGCTAGGAAAGGAGGCTGCTTGAGAAATCTAGGGGAAACGTCCTTTTTATTAAATTTGGCAAAGTGGAGTCTTCATATTTTGTGATGTATACTTCATTCTCTCCAAATTCTAATGATTTATTTATGTCTTCATTACAAAGATATCAATTAATTTTTGGCTTTTTTAGAACTTGCAGAATGAGGCATGGTGTTATGTTTGTGCAGAGATTATTAAACTTCAAGTTCTTAATTTAGAAATTTTCCTTTGGGTCATTAGTAATACCTCACAGGTCTAAATTTTATTATAAATTTGGCCTTCATTAAAGCTATTTAAAACTTGTTCCAGATGGAGCAAGTCTCTCCAAATAAGTCAATCTTAAAATAAAATTTTTGTTCTTATCTTGCTTTAGAAAAAAAGAATAAACACCCCAGTTAATGTCAAGGAATCTCACATTTCTATTTCTACAAGTTCAGGTTTTTTATTACCAAGTCTTCACGTAGAAGCCAACTATTTTTGTGTATTTTGTGAGTATTTTGTGGTTTTATTTATACAACAAATTGTTAGCTGTAGGCATCAAATTAAGATTATGAACTAACCAAAAACTATGCTAAGAGAACCTCCGAGCTCACCAAACAGGCAGAAACCACAGATTGGTTTTCTTTTCACGAGCCGGATGGTGCCAGGTCGTGTCCCCATTCAGGTATGAAATAGAAGGTGTTTAATAAAGCGGAGTCATGTCTCCTCGGGCTTCGTACGTCGGCGCCTGCAGTTGCTGATAAACTCCAACGGTGATCCTTTCCTTTCCACAGTGCTCCAGCTGAGGCTGCAGCAGAGAAGGACGAGAGAACAGCTGGTGGACCAGGGCATCATGCCACGTAAGCTCTCAGTGTCACTGTCGCCTCCAGGGTGATGTAACAAGGACCTGGCTCACACGCTGCTTTCAGGGGCGTCGACGTAGTCAGTACCCAGGGTCCAACTGAGCCGATAAGGAAAACCGGGCATCAGCACTGCCCACCTCACAGAATCCTCTCAAATAACATGATGAACAGCAGGTGCTGGGTAAAAGGTGGACTTGAAGGAGTCGTGTATTGCCTAGAGAACACCTCGAAAACTGGAAGCTAGCTTACGATCAGTTCTCACTCCAACATCAGCACTTGTTTTAGTTCTGAAATCATCGAAGTCATCTCTACGTGTCAGGTCTGGTGTCACTTAGTCTCACAAAAGTAACATGATAAAAATAATTCAAAACTTGTTCTACTTTATTTAATTCAAGTTAATTATCCTTAGTACAATGACAGTCTGGTCTGTAATTAAGTGCATCTTGGTTACAGGACTAATAAACATTCTATTTATAATTATTAAAATCTTTCTTGCCCAAGTAGGTAATTTCCAAGTTATCTCCAGTCCCTGCTTCCCTCCTTTTTTAGAGTTAATTCCTTTTAGAATATTTGCCTGTTCTTACCTTTACTCACCAAGTCCAGAGGTGACTTCATATTTTAGAGGAAGAAGAGTGGTTGTTTTGGCATTATGATTATATGGATAGTTGTCTAAAAATTGATTTCTCTAAGAAGTAATTTATATGGCTTTAAAAGACTAAACAAGAAATTACCAAATGCATTTATGCTCCCCAGTCTTCTGAGTCACTGATCTTACCTTTTTTTTGGGGGGGGGGCTTATAATAAGGGGAACAATTTTTCTCTGCAGTAGATATTTTTCCCAATAAAACTTTTCTGGACTGGTATTAATTGAGTATCTAAATATTTTAAATCTAGTATTATCATAGACTCAGAAGGTGGCTTGGTGATCTGCCAGATTCTACTACATTCCTGATGATGAATCAATCAAATAGTATCAGTGATGTTTAAGACCCCACCGCCAACCAGCTCTCGTCTAGACAGACCTATGTGGTCTTGTCTCCTGGGAATATTTGCGGTGCTTCAAGTACCAGAGCTGAAAACAGCCCTACCCAGAGGGTCACGTTTGAGAGGTGACGGGTCAGGTTTGAGAGGTGACGGCCCAAGTAAGCCTAGCCCAGAGCCCGCCCACTCTGTCTGACCGCCTGTAGTTATCAGCAGACACACACACAAGGTTTTGCAAAGATAATTGATAGAAACACTGAAGTAAGTGATCTTTCAGTAAAACACTGTTTATCCTCCCTCTGGGATTCTGGAATATTTAAAGGACTAATAGTTAACATATTAAAGAATCATTAGGTCTTTAGAGTGAATTGCATTGTGGTGCAATAGAAAGAGCATGAAACTTTCTAATTCACAATTCTAGATTTAAATTCCACTTTGACCGCAATTTAGCTCTATGACTTCAAGAATTCGTTTAGCCACTTTGAGCCTGTCATCTATACTTGGTGTGATACCTTGTGAGGTTGTGATGACCAACAGCGCTATAACTGTGATTGACCACAAGGTGTAGGACTAGGTCCCTTTGCGGGGTCTCAGTGAACAGCAACTCAGCTCTATTGACAGGAAATGTAGGGTGTCCTCGTGTTCAAGGTTAGATCACGCCTAGGCTAAATGTCCTCTGGACGTTTGGGCTCTTTCCAGCATCTTTTATGGCCACGGAGAGCCAAAGACCTATCAAGGAGTCCTCCCACAGTTCCCTTGGTGATGGTAATTTGGCCCAATTGTTGGCTCCAACTAGTCTGACCTGATATTTGTACTGTCATTATGTATACAACTCTATCTTAAATGTTCACTTGTTTTATTTGTGAATATATGATTTTAATTCTGAAATGTCTAAGGTTTCAAGTTTTGCAGATCTCCTAAAGGAAGTAGTAATAAATGGAACTGTAGATGCAAACTAATAAGATTAAGAGGGAACATCAACATAATGTACCCTAATCTTTGGCTGAAATACTAACTCCTCTGTCTGCATGATTCTTGTTCTTCTCACAGCTTTGAAGAGCCCAGCTGCATTCCATGAGCAGATCAAAAGCTTGGAACGAGCCAGAGTAAGAAATTTCAGTTTCAGATGCTCCACCTCTCTGCTTCTCTCTTATCTTTTCAAGTACCTGTGGGCAAGTAGCAGTCTTACTCCTGAGTATATCCATACCAAATGCAATGTGTCTTCAGGACCGGTGGCTTACAGAGTCATGTATTCTGGGGTAGTTTTATCTTGAAAGTTTGTAGAAACTGCATGATGTTCAAATTTTGTTCTTTTAAAACCAGTAACTAGTTTTGTACATAGAGGACGAATCACATTTCTTCACTTCGGTACTTTGAGGGCGTACCAGCAGGTTTTAGAATACCCATGGAATATTTCTGCCATTTGCTCCCCCTGCAGACCGAGAGCCCACGTGGTGCCCAGCCAGCCACACATCTTTTAGGGGGTTTCCTTGCTGGGTCTCCGTCAGCTCTACCTGCGACCAAGGGCAGGGGGATCTGGCTGAATTTTACAAGTCGCTGTGTTTCGACTCTGCTTTATTCTTTGAGAGTTTTCCATCCTGTTGGCACATCAAATTCGTGTTCATTACTTTTCTCTAAAAGTACCGTTATGCACATTCATTCTTTTTGCTTTAGGGAATACTTGTATCACACAATATGAAAATAAGCATGTTCCCAAAATTCCGTAGTAGGCATTTCCCCAGAATGCAGTAATGATCTCTTAGGATCAACTGAGGACCTTTCTGAGTAAGAAAGCATGATCAAGGATATGACGTGATCAACAAAAACACATTAGGATTTCAAGGAAATACCTTTTTAGGTGGGTCTTTACTTGACCTCAAGTGTAGATATTAGATATTTAAATGATCAGAATCCTATGTCTGTGCAACTTTTGAGTCTTTTGCCTTTTCCGAGCTTTAAAATAAGAGTCGATAAAGTGCTTACTTTATGCCAGCATCCATTTCAAGTCCCTCTATAGTTTTGAAGGCTGCAGTTTAAATTATGTATTGGATAATTGCTCTTCAAAGTACTAATTTGCTCTTTTCTTCTCAAAATCATGGCCAAAGAGTATACAGTTTATTTAAATGAAGTACCTTGAAAGAAAAATGCAAAACCACAATAAGTCAGAAACAATTTATGGTAAGACTGACTCTCTCTCTCTCTCTCAGACTGAAAACTTTTTGAAGCATAAGATTCGGAGCCGACCAGACCGTTCTGAACTTGTCAGGATGCACATTTTAGAAGGTAAAATGTTTATTTCTGCTTATTTTGCTGCATTTTCTCAAGAAAAGAAGTGAGAATTCCATCATTGCTGTTTATTCCCATTTTAATAACTTTTTACCCCACAGGCTGACATCCTCCAAATTGGATAGCCAACATGAAGACCCAAAGCTAAAATGTTATGTTAGATGCGTGGGGAAGGTTTCATTCTCCACATAACCGGTTGATGGACTGACTCTGCCCCACCAACTGGGGCCGTAGATGTCTCTACCATCTGTTCTGGAAAAACAGTTTTGGTCTGAGGATTTCTTGATCAGTGGGAAACGTACTCCCATTAAGTCATAAAGGGTACAGTGGCCACAAGTGTAACCCTAGATTTTCAGCTGCCTGGATGGACCCTGTTAGGTCTCCCTGGTGCGGTGCCCACACCTACCGTCTTCTCTGCGTTGCTGCTTACCCACAGCAGCCCAGCCTGACCTGACCGTTAGCAAATACTCCCCGCTCCGCCCGCCAGATCTCCTCAGCAGTGTAGCCTCATCACTTACGAAGCTGGTAGGGACAGTTCTATTCTGTCCCTACTGAGACATGTGACTCAGGCCAGGATGTTTTCCTCTGTAGAGACGGAGCATCCTTGAAAGTTCGTCTCTCTCCCAGAAGCTCCTGAGTATGTTTTCTTTCATTGTTTTGCTTCTCTGACTGATTTATTGAGCAAGGACTTAGGAGATTGACCCTCTGGTAGTCTTGAGTGTGTTAAACCCTGAGATGATACAGAAAAAAATTTGAAAATTTCTCAAAGATTGAGAGACAGTTCTCAATTAGGAATATTATACTTATCCCTCTGGTCTGATGATAGAGTTAGTGTTAGAATTAGGTAGATATTACCAAGGATTCGATCGTCGCTCATCATAAGGAATGATATCCTGAAGGTCAGACATGTTTAAAACTATTCCAGATTCGATATAGTTACCCTCACTTGAGGTGGTCATTCTTTGTCCAGTGAACTAGACCCCAGAGACCCAACAAACGAACCACATCAATTCCTGTTTTCATGAAGCTTACATTCTAGTAGCAGAGACAGATAATAAACAGGCCAGACAAATGAATTACAGGTTGTGAAAATTGCCCAATAGGCAGTGAACAGACTGCCGTGATGGGGACTGAGCAGAGGATGGCGCCACAGTGAGGATGCTGTAAACAGATTCCAGGGGTCACATGGGTGCCTGCAGCCCCAAGCAGGGTCTCTTCCCAGCCAAGGAATCTCTGATTCTGTGACTGTATCTGTGATTCTGTATTTGGGGTGGGAAGTGATGGGCGTATGCCTTCCACTACTTCCGGTGTGTTCTATGAAGTCCATTGGGCCAAAAAGGCTTTTCCAGAACTCAGAACGTAGGGCAGAAACAGCTACCAGCTGTCAGGGATAAGTGACTCTTCAAGAAGCAAGTGTACCGGTAAGTAACTGGGGACGAGGCTCCTTCTGCGCCTACAAATAGCGACCTACCAAGGACATTTTCCAAGGAACAGTGCTTTCTGTTTCAGCTTGCCTTCTAACTGTGACAGGCTGTATTAATATAATTAAAACCAAGGCAAATACATGTAACTATCAAAAAGCATCCTTTTTGCTTAAAAAAAAAAAATTACCCAACTTTTAAAAACCTAACTGCGTCCATGAGTGGCCCCTAAGTGATGTTTTAAGGACATCTGTTGTCAAGTTGGGATTTTTGAAGCAAGAGAGAATAGACCATTTGTAATTCTAAACAATAACTTTGAACCCCCCAACTTATTTTAACACTGCCTCAATTTTGATTGAATTGGATGTTTGGCAGGCAAAAGTCTAACTTAGTTTTTCTGAAGTTCAGCTAAAATCCAGCCTCAGCGCCATGGAGATGAGGAAATAATAAGACCAGGAACAGAAACATACCAAAACGCCAGCCTCTGATTACTTATTTTGGGGATATTTTCATTCCAGACATATTCCTGACACGGGAATGTTGACGGGAGGGAGGAGAAAGGTGGAAGACTGTCCTACCTAGATCTGAACAGAAAGCATTTAAAATCACCCTAAGAGTCATCTGCATGATTTAATTTTCCCTACCTGTCATCTTCCTGTGTGGTTAGAAGTGTTTTATGTAATTAGGTGGGGGCCACAGCCTAAGGTTATACAGGAACACGTTAAAAATGAGGTGTCATGCCTGTCATTTTCACGCACCGAAATAAGCATTTATTAGCCACTACTCTGACGTGAGACGAGGGCCCTCGCTTTGGGGGAAGTGGACGGAGTTTACCTCGTCTTTCTCGCGTAAAGCAAAGCCATCATACTGCGTCTGCCATTTCCAGGTGGCGTGGAAAAGCAACAGAAAGACACTCGGAAAGCAATCTGAGTTGGAAAATCCTAGATTTATAATTTTTCCCAAATATTTTAGTTGTTACTTGCCCTAATTTGACAGTGATTTATTCTTTAGTGACTCACCTTTATCAAGTCATTCCAAAGGATTTAACGTAGGTTCCCCAGAAATCGTCTTCGTTTTGAAGTTTATCGTTTTCCTCTAGCGTGTAGTTGTGTGCTGACAGCAGATACGAAATGATACGAGCCGTTTTGTGGACCATCAAGGTTGAGTTTTGGTAAGCATGTAACTCAGCTGGTGGAAAGAGAAGCGTCCGGTTGTGCTGGGGAGTAATTCGTGGGCCGAGGGCTTTTTGTGCACTTTGGGCTTCAGCCAGGACATTGAACCTACTAAAAACAGAACATCAGCTAGTCCTGAAATTACTTATGGGGATTTTCATTAAAAATAACCTCCTGCTACCTAATTTAAGAGGCAGGCAACTGTCAACTCAGAATTTGGGGTTAACACCTCACCATTTTTTAAATCAGTTATAAACATTATTTAGAACAATGTAATAAAATATTAATGAGAGGGACCAGAAACCAAGTCCTTGACAGAATTACCCTGAACGAGCTATGATGCTTGCATTAGTTTTACATTCGTTGTACAACTTCATGTCTGTAAGTAGATGAGCGAGGCTTCTTTATGACCTTTGACATCTGCCTTTATGACATATGACTGTGTAATTGAATGTTCCAAGGTCATATGCTCAGAGATAAACCCAGATTCTTCATGAGGATGACTGAGACACACAGGGATCAGTCCAAGAATTTGATTTTAGCTCTTCCTTCGACTCCTGTGGAGAAGCTTATGACCTAAGTAAGAGACAGCGCCGCATCCAGCAGTTGACTTTGCAGGGAAGCCAGGTCTCAAATGGATGCTTCTCGGGCCACGGATGACCCGCATCCCTCGTGTTCATCCTCCCTGCCTCCCCGCACCTAATACGTGTGACTGTGATCCTCCTACCACAGATGAACCAGAGCACTACCCCCATTTTTGGACTGAGTTCATGTTAATTTGAGCCTAAGGACATTATAGAGACAATATAAAGTATCCAGGACTAAAAATATACAGCCTATCCTACCGCATTCTTAAACAGCCTATTTCTCTTTCCACAAATGTGTTGAGAACACATAAGTATGTTTCAACCAGTTTAAATTAAATTAGATTCAGTTGACCTGAAATAACATTATGGAACAGAGTAATTCAAGTAATGGTTAAAACTATGTTTCCTCTTTTAGAAACATTTGCAGAACCGTCCCTGCAGGCGACTCAGATGAAGTTGAAAAGGGCTCGACTCGCAGACGATCTGAATGAGAAGATTGCTCAGAGACCTGGTCCTATGGAGTTGGTAGAGAAGAACATCCTTCCTGTGGACTCCAGCGTTAAGGAAGCAATTATAGGCAAGACTCTAAAAATATACTCTTTTCTGGGAGAAAGAGAAACCTGGAAGTTTCAAACTAATTTAATTTAAAAAGCCACCACCAGGGGCACCTGGGTGGCTCAGTCAGTTAAGCGTCCGACTCTTGATTTTGGCTCAGGTCACGATCTCCCGGATCATGAGATTGAACTCTGCATCAGGCTTTGCACTGTGAGTGCGGAGCCTGCTTGGGATTCTGTCTGTCGCCCTCTCTCTCTGCCCCTTCCCCATTAAAAAAAAAAAAAAAAAAGCCCAGCACCAAACATGAGTATTGCATTCTCGGTTAATTAGAAATTGGCTGATGCTTGCACCAGTCCCCATTATCCTCGGTTTTTTCTTTGTGTATGTGGTTTTGTTGTAAGGTAGAGCAAGCATCTCTCACCAGTGAACACACAGGTTCCTCTGGTCACGTCTCAGGTTTCTGTCCTTAAGTTCCAATTTCATTCTGACTTTTTTTAGTTCACCTTATTATACTGTTTCATTTTTGTTCACAGACTTTTCATTACTTAATTCTGTGTACTTGTAGGAAAGATGAACATCTTGTTCCGAGTTCGTTGAACAAGGTCAACAGCACATGAGTACAGATGTATTTATTAAGAATGGTGATATTTGTCCATTTCATCCTGATCTTATCATAGTCACTAATGTTTCTTTGCCACACATACTTTATAAGCCGGCAGAAAAAAATCCAAATAATACCACTTACTCAGCAAGAGATTTTGAAAAGTTAATATCCTACTTATAAAACTATTTTGGCTCCTATTGCTCTGGGGACTTCATATTTTGCATTAGTATGGGTTTAATCCTCAGGCGGTTTGTAGTCAGTGATTCGACGTAGTACCTTCACTGATGATTCCACTCAACCCCAAAGGAATGTGTCCCAAAGGGGAAGGCATCAGTAACTGGGCCGCTCCATGAAGTAGGACTCCTCCACAGAAACAGAGCCATGGCCACATTTTCTCCTACGCCTCTCACTGTTTTTTAACAGTAGTATTCCAAATCAGGATCCAGGCAAGGTTCACACCTTATCTTTGCTGATATCTCTCTTAAATCTTAATCTCCTGGGTGGTCTCCTCCTCCTAACTTGTCTTACTGTGTATTTATTCGTTGGTGAACAGGCTTGTGTTCTCTAGCCATGTCCACATACTGATTGTACTGAATGCCTTAGCATTCCCAGTGTCATTAAAAACTTTCCTTGTCTTCTGTATTGCAGGAAACTGGTAGTTGGGCCCAAAGGCTTGACCTAATTCAGACTGATCTGATCTGACTTTTTCCCCCAGGGATTCATCATAGGTAGTGAGTGGTGTGTTCTCCCTCTGGGAAGTTCATTATGTTCAATTTTTTTAATGTTATTTATTTTTGGGAGAGAACATGAACTAGGGAGGGACAGAGAGAGGGAGACAATCTGAAGCAGGCTCCATGCTCTGAGCTCTCAGCCCAGAGCCCAACACGGGGCTCGAACTCAGGAGCAATGAGATCATCATGACCTGAGCCAAAGTCACAACTTCAATTGACTGAGCCACCCAGGCACCCCATCTATTTTTCTTTTTAAACCAGCGTCTTAAATTCTTGTACTAAACAGTGTGTCTCCTTCTTTATCATTTTGAGCTTGATTCCAAGGTCAATTTCAGTTGAAAATCATTTCTTTCTTTAGGCGTTGGGAAGGAAGATTATCCTCACACTCAGGGCGATTTCTCATTTGACGAAGACAGCAGTGACGCTCTGTCTCCGGACCAGCCAGCCAGCCAGGACTCGCAGGGGTCAGCCGCTTCCCCGACTGAGCCGAAAGTCAGCGAGTCGCCGTCTCCTGGGGCTACAAATGCTCCAGCCCAGGTATGACCTCTCTTGTTTCTACCCCTCAATAGAGACTGCGCCCTGTTTTTTACGTGTCCAGGTAATTATGTTTTCCCCATAGACTTTCAAGTCTGAAAGTGTGGAGAGACAGACTGTAATACACACAGTTAACCTTTTTCAGTAGATTCTTACGTTTCATTTCTGTTCTGCGTACACATTCTTATTTTGCACATGATTATGTAACTTGCTTTTTAAGAAATTTCATACAACGTCCGTTGGGGATAGAATTCACATGCTCTAAAATGTACCCGACCCCCCCCCCTTTTTTTTGCCATCTGAGCCATTTTTAAATGTGCGGTTCGGTCGTGTTCAGTACGCTTGCACTGTCGTGCGGCAGATCTCCAGAACTGTGTGTCTTACAAAATCAAAACCATGGCCATTAAACAGCAACGCCCCATCGCCTTCCTCAGACCCTGGTGATCCCCGTTCCATTTCTGGCTCTAGGAATCTGACTCCTTTAGGGTGGGGGATGCGTGGAATGGGCGAAGGGGGCTAAGCGCGCACTTCCCATGAGGAGCACCGAGTGATGTGTAGAATCGTTGGATCGTTATGTTGCACACCTGAAACTAATGGAACATTGCGCGTTAACTATACTGGAATTTCACTAAGTATGTACATACATACATACGATTTGACTGCTTTAGCTACCTCCTATGCATGGAACCACACACAGTGTTTGCCTTTTTGACTGGCGTGTGTCACTTAACATAATATCTTCAAGGTTTGTTGATGTTGTTGCGTGTGACAGGATCCCCTTCATTTTTAAGGCTGAATGATACTCCGTTTTATGGGTAGACCATACTTTGTATGTCCATTCGTCAGTGACATTGAGTTGCTTCCATCTCTTGGCCATTGTGAATAATGGCACTAAATGGCACTAGGCACATGAGTTTGGAAATATCTCTTTGAAACCCTGCTTTCAGTTGCTTGGGACATAGACCCGGAAGGGGGATTGATGGGTCACATGGTAATTCTAAGTTGAGTTCATTAAGGACCCACCATGCTCTTCTCCACAGTGGTTGTACCATTTCATACTCCAGCGTGCAAGGGATTCAGTTCCTCCATATCTTTACCAACACTTACTAACTCGTGTTCTTTTGATAGTAGCCGTTGCAGTGATGTGAGGCGCTGTCTCACTGTGGTTTGACTGGCCTCTCTCCAGTGCTGAGCGCCGTGAGCATCTTCTCATGTGTTTGTTGGCCATATCACCTTTGGAGATCTGTCTCTCTGAGTCCTTTGTCCATTTTTTAGTCAGTTTATTTTTCTGCTGTTAACTTGTAGGAGTTCTTGTATATTAACCCCTTATCAGTATATGATTAGCAAATATTTTTTCCTGTTGTGTTGGCCTCTACCTTCTGCGATAGTGTCCTCTGATGCATCAGAGTTTTTTTTTAATGTTTGATTATTTTTGAGAGAGAGAGAGTTAGTTAGAGAGGGAGGGAGACACAGAATCAGAAGCAAGCTCCAGGCCCTGAGCTGTCAGCACAGAGCCTGATATGGGACTCAAACTCACGAACTGTGATCATGACCTGAGCGGAAGTCGGATGCTTAACCGACTGAGCCACCCAGGCGCCCCTGATGCACAGACGTTTTTAAGTTTGATAGAGTGCCATTTGTCTGTTCTTGGGTTTGTTACCTGTGTTTCAGGTGTTATTCTAAGAAGTCATCACCAAATCCCATGTCACAAACCTTTCCCTCTGTTTTCTAACAAGATTTTTATAGTTTTGGGTCTTACATTTAGGTCTTTAATCCATTTTAATTTTTACATGTGGTATAAGGTAGAATCCATGTTCATTCTTGTGCATGTAGATATCCAATTTTCCCAGCATCCTTGGTGGAAAAAACTGTCCTTTCCCCATTAAATGGTCTTGGCACTTTTGTTGAAGACCATTTGACTGCATACATATTGGCATAAGGACTCTCTTCTATTGCACTGGCTTCTCCCATCCAAGTACTAACCAGGCCCCACCCTGCTTGGCTTCCGAGATCAGACGATGTCTGTTGCACTGGCTTCTATGTCTGTATGCCAGTACCAAAATGTTTTGATTACTGTCGCTTTATAGTAAATTTTGAAATCAGGAAGTGTGAGACCTCCAATTTTGTTTTTGTTTCTTTTCAAGACTGTTTTTGGCTACTTGGGGTCCCTTGAGATTCCATATGAATGTTAGAATGGATTTTTCTATTTCTTTAAAAAAAAAACGGCTCTGGGAAAATTTACCCTTTTGAAATATAGAATTCAGTGGTTGTTAGTGTATTCACAGAGCTGTGCAACTATCACCACTATCCGATTCCAGAACATTCTCATCGTCCCCAAAAAGAAGCTCATACCCACGAGAGGTCATTCCCCAGTCTTCCTGTACGACCTTAGGCTGCTTTTCGTTTCTGGATTTGCCTGTTCTGGATGTTTTATACAAATGGAATCCTGCCATACATGATCTTTTGTGACTGGCTTCCGTCGGTGGACATTTGGTTTGGACATTGGGCTATTATGTCGTCAGATGTTGGATTCCTGAGCTATATCCCATGGGTGTTTGGCTATTATGAATATGCTGCTTTGGAGGGATATGGACAAGTTTTTATGTGGACATACATCTTCAGTCTCTTGGGTATATACCTAGGAGTGGAACTGCTGGGCCACGTAGTAACTCTAGTGTGTAAACTGCTGTTATGCCTTCATCACAATCATAGTAGTATTCCTTGTCAATAACTATACCTTTATATAATTTTTAGTAGCAAGTAGCTAGCTTCATCTTCTAATCCATTCCCTACTGTGGGTTATCTAGACTTGTCTCTATTTTTCACTCTTAAAAGCACAAGAGCCCCTGTTGTATTCTCACATATTTACTACATACAATTTTTTTAATGTTTATTTATTTGGGGGCGGGGGATGGGGCGCAGAGAGAGGGAAAGAAAGAGAGGGAGGCACAGAATCCAGGCCCTGAGCTATTAGCACAGAGTTCCACGCGGGGCTTGAACTCATGAGCCGTGAAATCATGACCTGAGCCGAAGTCAGACACTCAACTGACTGAGCCACCCAGGCGCCCCTTACATAGTTTTGTATACATACATTGTTGGGCACTTTTGTCTGATTATTTCTTTGGGTGAATACCAGACTTTGAAATGGATGTGTTAGGTAAAATATGGGCATTTCATCTGTCTTCCACGAAGGGAATACGGGTTTCCACAGTCACTAGGTCCTTACCACAGGTAGGTAATATCATTACTTTAAACTTTGCATACTGTTGGGAGATTTCAGTGTTTTATTTGGTTAGACTGAACTCCTTTATTCAACAAATATTTACTGAACACCTATTATGTATCACACTGTTTTGGGAACTGAAAATCCAGTGCATGCAACGGACTGTAACATATTTTTTGATAACTGCATTGGAAATTCCCATTTTTTATTTTCCAGTGGGTGCTCCTTTTTCATTTGGTTATGTGAGAACTCTTGTGCTGCACATAAGTTAGTTTTTCATCTCCTTATAGTGTTTTTTGCCTTACTGAAATTTTAATACTATTTAGTTATTTTAAAGCCAAAGCTATTGAATTACTTAACGGAACTGGTTAAGGTCAGTAGAAAATGTTTTTGTTAAAGCCAAGTATCCTAGCATTTTTGAGTTGGGAGGGAATTTCACAGTCACCTGCCTTCACCTTTACACCAGGGGAGGCCTGGGTTCAGAGAGGTACGGGAATTTGGAGATTAAAAATGTTTGCACATATTCTTTCAGCATTTCTTCTCGTGCCTGAGTATCTGTCTGTCAGGGACGAGGCCTTCCAGCAGGAGTTTCCTCACTGCCCTTTTCACCACGATCTGAAATACAGTCATGCATTTGCGTGTTTTGCCGATGCCTCCAACTAAAATGTGAGCCAGTGAGGAGAGGGACTTTGACTCTTAGGGAAACAAGAGCCTCTTTCGTGTGCGTGCGTGCGTGCGTGTGTGTGTGTGTGTGTGTGTGTGTGTGTGTGGTGTCTGTGTGTCTGCGACACCTAGCCCAGGGCCTGGCACAGAACAAGTGCTCGGGGAACGTTGAGTTGAAGTCACCGCAAGCGCTGACCGATGCCAGGCTTGTCGAAGCGGTCACTGTTTGTGTTCTTCCGTTTGCGGTGGAGCCTCCCCAGCGCGGATCATCGGAGGTGGCGCGGGCAGCTAGCTTCAGATTCTCCCATCAGGGTTTCGGGGCAAGAGCCACTGGCCTCTCGGCTTGGCTGGAACCTGGTCTGGACGGAGGCGGGGTCGGCGACCAGCCCCGGTGGAGTCGGAGCCGGCAGACAGGGAGAACAAGGGAGCCCAGCCCTACAGTATTCTCACATAGTTGCTGCACTCTGGTTTTGAGCTTTAAAAATTGGGCTAAAAAGAATGTCAGGTATGCAAGTAAATACCATTAAAAACAGTTCTACTTATCCATTTCGGTTGTTTGTTCTCTGCCTAGGTCCGGCTGTCAGACAGCTCTTAGCACGGCCTTGGCTTCAGTGACATGGAATGTGTGTCCCGTCAGCCATCTGGCTGGTAGTGGCCTCATGACAGCCCACCTGCGCTGTAGGAGATTAGCGGTTTCCTTTCCCTGCATTGCTTACATTAGGTTTTTTACTTTGCTCTTGAAACTTGGTCTCCAGCTGTTCGTAAGTGAGAACCTTTCACCAGAGGGAGTCCTGCCCAGTGGGCTGACATTCCTGAATTCCTTGAAGAAAAAAAGGTAGCAGTGTTTCCTAAGGAATCAATGGTCAGTTTATTGGCAGTGCAGCACACGTGAAGCCCTGGGTCATTCTGGAACTTGAACGCTGGCTTTTAGGACAGTAATGTGGCCGCAGCTCCGGGGCTGCCTCCTCCATGCAGACCCTTAATAGTCTGCTTCTTACCTGTCGGCTCGGCCTGCCCCAGAAGCCCCGCTTCAGAGAGTGGCACGCTACCTCCTGAGACATCCAAGTCGAGGAATCTAGAACCTGGGGCTGCCCCACCCCACCTTGACCCTGTTACGTAATTTCCAAACCACATACCTTGAGACCTTCTCACGTGGTGTGTCCTTTATAAAATTCCCTTGTAGTAGGTGTGTTCGTATTTATAAGAACCTGAGATTCTCATTATCATATCACACCTTGATTCATTCAGTTAAACAAGCATCTCCCTGTTAACCGCGCTGTACTGCTGTCGAAGAAAGATAATCCTTGAGGAGGATTCTAAGTGTGTCTCGGGTTTGGTGGGGAGGGGGGAGGGTTTGTAATCAACCGCACAGGCAACTTTGTGACGCCTGTAAAGTCTTCGGGATTTTTGAGTCATCTAGAAGTGATAATTAGGGTCTGTTTTGGCACGTTTTGTAGTTTAATTGTTTTCACTGTTATCTAGTGTTAGTTTTATGGATTTGTCCAGGCATCTCACTACATATATACATAGAATATATTTATTTCCCTAAATATAATTACTGTAGTTCCAGGGGAAAGGAAGTACCTGAAAACACTGCTTCTCATCAGACCTCCCGTTTCCAAAGGCCTGGGGTGTCCCTTCATTTTGTCTTGGGGACCTCATCCTGAACGTGCGGGGTCCAGCCCACGGCAGGTGCTTACTGCTTTCGTGAATGAAAAATCTGGGAGATTATCTCTGCAACTTCTTTCTTCCTGCTTTAGGGTATTCACTGTCCCTCCCAAAAGTCGATCTCACTGTTCTTGAAACAGTCCGTGTAAAGACAAGATAGTAGAAGAGCAACATAGACAGCTTGGAATTTGGGGGTTCTTTCAGATTCTTAGTGTTCAGTTTTGAATCTGGAAGCTCAGTGTAAGAGTTGGATGGTGAATTTAGGTACTATGGACCCGTGGTCCTCGAGTCGCCTGTAGTGCAAGACGAGTATGTTCTGTTTTTTACGTAGTTTGTTTGGTTTCCACGTCACTGTGGACTGACCTTGTGCAGTACAGTCGGAGTGGTGGGGTAGCATCAGATGCCCGTGGGGCCTCCCATCCTTGTCGCGGGCCGGTCACAGTCCCGAGATCCCACTTGGAGGGACTGTCGTAGATTTCCCGTTGCTGCTTATTTGCCTGAACCAGGGTTTTTATATGTTAATTGGTCATCATTTCATGCTACACAGTTAATTCCCTGATTGAAACACATTTTTCTAAGTTCCCTCTTCAATTTTTTCGATGTATATTTGGCCTAATATAAATCTCAGGGCCAGTGTAGGGAATTTCTTTTTGGTTCTTTGCAAGTTATATTTACAAATAATTACTTAAGAGGAAATTAGGCTTAAGATATTTTTATGGCTTGCTTAACGCCAAAATATGTCATGACGTGTTGTCTCCAGAATTATTCTTCAAAACATATAGATAGATACCAGGGGATTAAATCCTACAGGAAAATAGTCAAATAAAAAATATGCTCCTTACAAAAAAATAAAATAAAACACATAATACCCTCCATGTCCTTCCTTCAAAAAAGGACATTCCACCAAAAAAAAAAAAATCTTTTCTGAAATATGTAATGCTGTGTGGTCCGTAAGCAACTAGCACGGCCTTTCCTTGGATTATTCTCTTTTCTTTTCAATTCCAAGCATAGTGCAGCTGGAAAGGAATTTGCCAGAACATTAATGGAACAGACACATTGAACTCAATTTATCTTATGCCTAAGAAACTCTTGAACAATGGAAAGCTGCAGAAAATTAAGGGCAGCAGTTACATGTGGGCACCAGGAGCTGTAGACCCGGGCTTTTAATCTGAAGACCTTTTCTCCCTCAGCGATTTCTTAAGCCATTTAACTAATCGTTTACTATACGCACCCACATGCTTAACCGTAAGTGTGACCTGACATTTTCCCAAGTCGGTGCTGCGAGAACAGCTCCTCCGCTGGGTCGGAAGTAGGGCTGAGGGAGCCTCCTGGGCCAGTCCCTCCGGAAACTTCCATGCAGACGGGGTTAGGGGAACTCGGTGCAGTTTCTCCCACTACATCAAGTAACTTTTAGGCACATGACCTTTTTCAAATAATATGGACACCTTAGGTTGAAGCTAACAAAATGAGCAAGGTCATGTACCCATAATTAAAATGAGACTTTTATTACAAATGCTTATCAATAGAGGCCTAAATTAGGGCATCAAAGAAACTGGCTGTAATTTCCGCTGTTATCCTTTCAGTCTCGCTGTATGTAACTCACATGTCAAGAGGACTGAGATTTGGAGCTGGTTTCCAGAATTAACTGTGAGGTTGTGTTCTGTCCCAGCTCCTAACTCCGTTCTGTGACCAGTAGGCAAGTGTGCTTTCTACAGAATAGGCTTATCCTGTTTATTCATAAATCAGTCAGAGTTTATCAAATATAATTGAGATAAGGATAAAAAATAATGGTCAACATTTGCTGGGTACTTACTTGGGCCAGGCACTGAGCGACGTGCATTACATATATTACCTGCGGCAGGTGTCAGTGAGAGAGCGTCTGTCTGACCTGCACAGGATTTGAACTAATGACTGCGTTCTTATCAAGTCAACAGTTTGAGATCCTTCTTAAGACCCTTCCCACCACATCACCCTGTGTCACCTTGTTATAACTCATAGTGACAGCTGTTCTTTGTTACTCAAAAAATACAGGGGACCGGGCGCCCGAGTGGCTCAGTTGGTTGAGTGTTCAGCTCAGGTCATGATCTCACGGTTCATGAGTTTGAGCCCCACATTGGGCTCTGTGCTGACAGCTCAGAGCCTGGAGCCTGCCTCGAATTCTGTGTCTCCCTCTCTCCCTGACAGCTCCCCCTGTTCACACTCTGTCTCTCTCTCAAAAATAAACAAACATTAAGAAATAAAATAAAATGGTCAAGGGACTAAAATAGAGATTTCTCTAAAGACCAACAAACGGCGAATAAACACATGAGAAGATGCTCGGCGTCACAGTCACCGGAGAACCGCAGGAGATAGCACCTCACGCCCCTGGAGTGGCCTCTGTCCAGAGAACGTAAATGAACAGGAGTTGGTACGGATGTGCAGCCATGGGAACCCTTGTGCCCTCTTGGTGGGACTGTGAAATGGTACAGTCACTATAGAAAAGGGTATGACAGTTCTCTCGAAAAGCTAAAAATAGGATTACCACATGACCCAGAAATCTGGGTATATGCCTAAAAATAGAATTACCGTATATGCCTAGAAGAGTGGAACGTAGGGACTGAGCAGGTATTGTACAGCCGTGGTCATGGTAGCCACAGGCGGAAGCAACCCTCACGTCCACTGACAAACACCTGGAGTGTGTGTACGATAGACTGTTGTTAAGTCTTAGAAGGAGGTTCTGACCCCCACTGCAGCCCACAGGGCGTTATGCTCAGTGAAGTAAGCCGATCACAAAAGGACAAATGTCGTATGAGTCCACTGTTAGGAGCTAGAGTAGTCAAATCCGTACGGACCTTAATTAAGTCGCTGGTGGTTGTCGGGCTGCTTGGGGGGAGATTGGGGAGTTG
The DNA here is from genome assembly GCA_004023845.1 of Helogale parvula. Taxonomy (NCBI): domain Eukaryota; kingdom Metazoa; phylum Chordata; class Mammalia; order Carnivora; family Herpestidae; genus Helogale; species Helogale parvula. The sequence goes on along the minus strand of PJEM01005680.1, from coordinate 61,377 downwards.
TTGTTTCACGGAGAGGATTTCAGTTTGGGAAGGTGCAAAAAGTTCTGGGGCTGGATGGTAGTGATGGCCACAGACTGGCGGGAATGTACGTAGTGCCGTAGAACTATACACTTTAAAATGCTTCAGGGGCACCAGCGCGGCTCAGTCAGCTAAGCATCCAACCTCAGCTCCAATAATGATCTTGCGGTTTGTGGGTTCAAGCCCCATGTCAGATTCTGCAGACAGCTCAGAGCCTGG
>PJEM01005680.1:0-61040 GCA_004023845.1 Helogale parvula | reverse complement strand
GAGAGAGAGAGAGAGAGAGAGAGAGAGAGAGAGACACACAGCACAAGCAGGAGAGGGACAGGGAGAGAGGGAGACACAGAATCTAAAGCAGGCTCCAGGCTCAAAACTGGCTCAAACTCATTACTGGAGCCGAAGATGGATGCTTAACCGGCTGAGCTACCCAGGTGCCACTAAGTGGTAACTTTTATGTTACATATATTTTGCCACAATCTTTTTAAATAATAGATTTTTTAAATGAGGGATACATGCAGATCCTCACTATTAACCAAGTCATTAAGTACCAGCCAAGTGTTCACTAGATATTGTGCCAAAATATTAGTGTTCAACTAAAAATAAAGTGCCTAGGGGTGCCTGGGTGGCTCAGTCAGTTAAGCGTCCGACTCTTAATTTTGGTTCAGGTCGTGATCTCACATTTCATGAGATCAAGCCCCACGTCGGGCTCTGTGCTGACAGCGCAAAACCTGCTTGGGATTCTCTCTGCCCCTCCACAGCTCACCCTTTTGCTTTCTCTCAAAATAAAGAAATAAAAACTTTAAAAAATGAAATATCCAAACTTTTAACAATGTACTACATGAAATGTTCAGTGCTAAGTGATATATTTTAGCAAAACTAGAATTTACCTTCAATATCCACCCATTAAATATACAGACATGTGTTTTTGATTTGTATTCAACCCATTCATCGACTAGCATTTGTTTTATTTGTCTGGGCATCAGAATATGGAAACAATATTTAAAGAATAATTGCATTTTGAATTTCTTATTTGCATATTGCCATCTTAATTAAGATCTGCTCTGTATCCTAAATTAAAAACACATGTATTTTAGACTTAAAATCGACAGTCCAAAAAAACTTTGTTTTTACATATCTAGTTTCTACCCCTCTGGACTGCATAAAGAAATCTAATAAAAAAGGAACTCACTAGAGAACAACGATTGGTCCTTGAGAAGCATATCGTCTTTTCAGAAGGAACCAGGGCAGACACCTGATACATTATAAAATTTTAATCAGCTTAAACATTGAGTTTGACTTACTGTTTTCTTTTGTAGCAGAACTTTCCCTTAGCAGTTTCTAAGAAGAGGAAAGCCAGTCTTTAAGATTCAAAGTGCTTTCTTTTTCGGTTTTGTTTAAAGCCTAAGCGTCCCTCATTAGGTGACAGTGTTTCGCTGACATTTCTGTCACAGTGTCATGATAACAGCTGAAGCGTTGGTTCGTCATTGGACCTGTAGCTTGGGGACCGTGCTCAGATTGAAGGAAACAGGGCAAAGCTTGCAGCTCTTTTGTTGCCTTGGAGAAAAGATTCTGAATCATTTTGAGGTTAAATTTAAGACTTTAGCATGTTGCCTACTTTGGGACGGAACAGAGTAAGTGTAGTCTCCTTGATGGCTTGCATGTCGTGTTCCCCCTTTTTGGAGTACCGTCATTTCAGAAGTACTGGTTCTTAGAGTTTTGGGTAACCCTGGCCGCCAGGATCCTACCATCTCGCTAGGATGTCAGCTTGTTTGAGGGGTCCTTTCTAAGGCACATTAAAAAGCCTGGCAAAGTGTAAAGAAGAGTTTAGACGTTTCTCCCATTTTAATGAGAATTTAACTTCAGATAAGGTGATGTGAATGCTCACCGTGTCTCAGCTGGGTTATTCCGGAGTCGTGTTGGGGTCTGTGGTTCTCTGGGCAGCAGTCACACTGAACTACCTAAAGACTAGTTAGGTGAGTGCATCAGTTATCAAGGCCGAAGTCAGTCAGACAAGGTCTAGAAATACAGGAGAAGCATTTTCATAAATAGACACCATCTTATGCTCCTGGGTTAGTTTTCAGATTATTAACACAGACAGCTCTCAAATGCATCATCACAGTCATATCAGTCATTGGGGGGCTGGATGGGTAAAATAGCTGCCCGGTTAGTAGAATTTATCTGCAAGGAACAACACACACACACACACACACACACACGTATGTATATACAAATTTTTAAATATACTCTATATACATATATATAAATATATATGTGCAAATATGTGATTCTACGTCACATGCCAATTCTTTAACAGTTATCTCCGGGAAAATTGACCCAGAGATAAATATCCTCACTTCCAAAACATGTGCAAGGTAAAAGGGAAACAAATAATTTAAAGCCATATCCCTTAAAAGAGTGCCTTAGCCGGCCACCGACTTCCCTTCATGTCAGAGGCTCACTGAGCAGGTGCGTCGCAGCACCATCTGGGGCCCAATGTCAGCCTGGAGTACAGGCGTCAGGACTCGTGGAGAGGTCCCTGTCTTCACCTCTGTCCGAACGAAATTGAGTGCAGTGTCCCGCCTTGCCCACAGGAGACACGTTCCCAGACCGCAGTAGCACAGAACACTGTACATACTGTGTTTTCCTCTACGTGCATACCAGTGCCAAGTTTAATTTATAAAGGGGCCACAGTAAGAGGTTAACACCTGGAAGAGATAGGACAGTTATAAGGGTAATAAAAGTTACGTGAACGTGGGCTTCCACTCCCAAAATATCTCCTTATCATACATCCCTTCTTCTTGAGGACGTGAGATGATAAAATGCCTCCATCGGGAGATGAAGCAAGGTGACTGACACGGGCCCGTGGTGCGGCGTTAGGCAGCCACTGGCCTTGTGACCGTACGTCAGAGGAGGGTCTTCTGCTTCAGCACCACAGTTGCCCACGGGTCACTGAAACTGCAGAAAGATAAACCGGGGGAAGGGGGCTGCCCTGTAGCTGTCTTTCAAAGGTCACGTCTTTTCATTGTCAACCTTACTGTTAGTAATTACTATTTAAAAGCGGAAATCGGTGGCGAGAAGGGACGCTCGGCGAGAGCGCCGCCAGGGGCACGCACAGTTAATTGCACACTCACACGTCCTCACGGTCTCAGCCGGCCTTGAGAGTGTGACCCAGCATGAGTAAAGCCACAAGGAATTTCCATTCACCCATTAAACAAATATTTATTGAATAACAAGTATGTGCCAAGCTTCATATTTCTTGCTGCTGAATAGCCTCTGAGCTCTCAGGTCATTTATTTTAAGGAAGGAAAATACAGCCTGCTATTCTTAAACCCAAGTACATCAGCAAAAGAACTGATTTTGATTCTTGTAATGACTTTGAGAGTTGTGGGGGTTGGGGGGGGTGTGGAAGTGACAAAGCAAGAGATTTTCCCTTAATGTAAGGCCGGTAATAGTTATGTCCATGTAGTAATCAGTGTGCAACATGTAACTGATTTGTTATAACAGCAATATCTCTTCCCAGTAAGTGAAGACTTAAAATCTACTTAAAGTAGACAGTGGAAGTAGGCTGTTAGGCTGTGGGTAAAAGCAATGGAAGCCTTCGGTGGCTTCCTCTGTTAATGTATGACCCCACCCCCAGGCTTAGTGGTCACTTGTTTGGCCTTGGTAACAAATCAGCTTCTTGCTTTGGGTGTGAGTGAGCGTGCGCTCGGTGAAACAAGCCCGTCTTAGAATACATGCTTCAGATGCCCGCCCCTTGTGGGAAGTGGGCGGAAATGGCTAAAGAGAGTGCTAGTCGGGCCCAGACAAAGGGACGTAAGCCGTAAAGCACCTTGAAGGACACGTGTGTGGAGGGGCCTCCAGGGAGTGGGCGCTGAATGCTGCCGGGCCGGGGATCTGGGGTGTGCTGGAGAGGACCGATCGGGCCGTAACCGAGACTAAATACGACATTTAAGGTCGCCGGCGTTACTGTGATCTATGCCACAGGAAAACCTCACAGTATCACGTACTGTTCTCATCACGTCTGCAAGAGTCCTGGACTTTGCTTCTGCCAAAAAAGGGCGGTTCTGTCCGAATTTCTGAGAAAACACTGCTAGGGTGTAGTCCATCGAGCTACCTTATTTAGCTTCTGCTTTTCATTGCCGTTGGGGCAGAGACTTGGCTCCGTTGACGTAAAGCATGTCATTCCACCATCTGGGTCTCAGACACAATAGTATATTTTTCTTTTGTGTCTTTTCTAGGGGACATTCACAAAATGAGGTCACTCCCGTATAACTCTGGTTTTTCTAATTTTATGCCATCGAGTTCACACGCTTACTCTCTTTCTGCCTTTTCCAGCAGTTTACTTCAGTGTCCCCAGCAGTTCCTGAATTCTTGAAAACTCCCACCCCGGATCAACCCTCGACCCGGTCCCCAGCTCCTGTCGCCACAAACACCGTGTCCTCCGCAAAGCCCGGTCCGGCGCTGGTGAAGGTGGGTTTCTACACGCGATGGCGGGAGGTCGGTTTACTCTCTGCTCGTCCATGGCCCCGAGTGTGGAACCCAGAGGCACGCATCTGCCTTGCAGCCTGAAGCCTTGAAGACAAAAAGCACGGGCACTGGCTAGGTCAGGCCATACTGTTGGAAACCACCATCCTCACCAAATGCCCCGCTGCTCTGTGGTCACCGATAAACTGCACCCACTTCGGTCTCTATAAAGCTACCACAGCCGCGCGGAAAGGCTTTAGGGTACATTTTGTCAGCGACTCCCCATCCTGCCTCCATCCAGGCTGCTGAGATGAAAGGCACACTGAGAGTAGAGTCAGGTAGAGTCGCTCGGCCAGCACTCAGGAGCCATGACTCTCCCCAACAGATGGCTTTAGTGGTAACATAATTTGGGACTTTATGCACAAGGTCAAGCTCACTGGTATTCCACATGTATTACATGACAGGTCAGAGGCTTCAGACAGGCGGCTGCGTGTTCTGCGTTAGCAGATTGAGCCTGCAGATTGGTGGCACTCACTGCTCCCTACATTTTACTTGGCAAAATAATCCAGTTAGAATAGGCCCCAGGGAAGATTAAAAATTGTAATATATGGTATGCTTTAAAAACATTGTTTTCGGTGCATTTAGCACTGCTAAATAAGAGGGGGGGGATAAACAGACGAATAGTGTAAACAGTTCAGATACAGCTTTTGCCAAAAGCAGCAGAACCCTGACCTCCAACTTTCAGAACTAAAAATGGACATCAGAGAGCTAGTTGACCCTCGCTGCACCTTTCAGTGAGGAGGTGAGGCCCGAAGAAGTCACAAAGCAGGGCAGGCCAGGCCCCTGAGGGCACGGGAGCCTTCTTTGTGCCTCTCGGTGAACACAGGACAGAGACCTGGGCAGATGCCTCCTTTCCGCCTACCCTCTGGCACTCCCCTGGTCCTCAGCCCTCCTGCAGAGAAGGCTGTCTTCTACTCCAGCTTCTCCCTGTCAGCGTGGCCCGGCGTTTGTGGCTTCAGGGCACAGAGCGGTGTATTTCACCGTCTTCCGTCACGTAGTACCAGAGCCATGCAGCAGCTGAGCTGATATCCACCCTCAGCCCCTCTGCCCACGTCTGTATGCTCCCGCCGCTGATGGCACCGAGACTGAATGCCAACGCGTCTTTCCCTGTGGCCCCTGAGCATCCTCTGCCTCTCTGAATTGCTCCTCTTCCCTAGTGTCACTTTATGGAGAGCTTTGATTCTAGGGCAAGGGGCATCATTTAGGAATGTGACAGCCAGAGGTTGGGTCGTCAATCCTAGGACTCGGCTGGTAGAGGAAAAGCCAAGTGCATGCTGGGAAACAGACCACAATTCTCCAGGGTTTTGTGAGGAGAGCTGTTTCCCTCCTCACTTCCTGAGAGAACGCGCCAGTGAAGAGGTAGGAGCAGATTTAGCCTGAGGAACGCTGGTTCTGATGTGCCTGCCCCTCCCTCCTCTGCCAACAGGTGCCTTCCTGATTGGCTGAGTCACTTGTGTCCTTACACAACAGTTACAGTCCAGCCTCCGTACCCCACACCCCGTTCACTGTTATGATCACTTTGAAAAGATCAGAAGTAAAATCCGTTGTTGGTAACAGGATGAGCAGGTGACAGTGATTTGAGGAATATTGTGCAGTTGCAGTATTTTGTGTCTGTCTGTGTTTTCCTTAGATATACATAACTTTATAGTCTGCTATATTCCATTAGAAACATTCTTCTGTTTTTACATAGTCACTAAAGAATATAGTTTTAGTGGCTATAAAACAGTACACAGGGTGAAGCATACCTAATCCTTACCCCTTTTATATTTAGTGTACAGACCATTTTTCACCAGGAGACAGTATATATAAGCGTGTCTAAACAAGAGACCCAAAGTAACTGTTTGTTGAACTTGAATAGGTCGTGCTCAGCTGAGTATTTCCTTCCCTTACTCTGAGGAAACAAGGAGCAGGAGCCAGTAAGTTCTTAGGAGCCAGATATTTTTTCAGTTTGTTTATTTTGAAAGACAAGGTGTGACCAGGGGAGGGAAAGAGAGAAAGGGAGAGAGAAGCCCAAGCCGGCTCCATGCTGTCAGCGCAGAGCCCGGCGTGGGGCTCGAACCCATAAACCGTGAGATCATGACCTGAGCCAAAATTAAGAGTTGAAAGCTCAACCAACGAAGGCCCAGGCGCCAGGTGGTCCGAGGAGGCACGCACATGCCTTCCGAGCTCCGGCAGCGAATGCGGTGCACTTCCCAAGGTGGCTGTGACAGCTTCCGAGGTGCGTCGCTGTCGTATGTCAGATCGCTTAGGCACGCGGTAGAATAGGCCGCACGGGACGGCGCCTCTTCAAACGCCCCTCTCTTTTTCTTGAACACAGCAAAGCCATCCCAAGAACCCTAACGACAAGCACCGCAGCAAAAAGTGCAAAGACCCCAAGCCGCGGGTCAAGAAGCTGAAGTACCACCAGTACATCCCGCCCGACCAGAAGGGGGAGAAGAGCGAGCCGCAGATGGACTCCAACTACGCGCGCCTGCTCCAGCAGCAGCAGCTCTTCCTGCAGCTGCAGATCCTGAGCCAGCAGCAGCAGCACTACAACTACCAGACCATCCTGCCCGCGCCGCTCAAGTACGGGCCGGGGGTTCCCGGAGGGCGGGTGTGCTGGGGCGCTGGTGCTCAGCAACTAGTGCCACCTCGCTGCGCTCAGAGCCCGTGCGGCGGCGTCTTGTCCTTGTGCCAGTGACAGGAGCCTGCCTCCCCGCCCAGTGTCTGTCCTCTGAAATAGGTTCTGAGCCTTAACCTTTCAAGCTAGAGGTGCCTCGTCACAATTATTCACCCAGGAGAGGTGTGCCTGTCATTTACCCAGATAGTATTAGACGCTATGAAAAAGTGTAAGAAGTGAGTCCTGTTACAGACAGCTAAAAAAATTGAAAAAGCATGAGTGTAGAAGCTGGAGTGGTCAAGGAAAGCTTTATGGAAGCAGGCAGGCTATTTCTATGTGAAAGAGCTCGAAACTTGGGAAGGGCCGTTTCAAGCAAAGGGGAATGATCCTGTGTAAGAACAGAGGACGGGGCGGGCAGTGCCTATTTACTGGATGATGAGAAAAATAGCCTGAATGAGGAATGTTGTGGAAAGTAGAAGACAAAACTGAGTCGAGCCGATGTCCAGAGGCACTTGAAGCCGGGCAGCCTTGGATCTTGATGTGGTAGATGATTCAGAGGGCGGTGGTGGTGAACAGGGAGCTGCTGGTAATGAAGGGGAGTCTGGAAATAGGGAAACAGAAATTTCACAACAGAGGAGATGTGAGGAGATCAGGGCATTGATCAGGGGAAGGAAAGAACAGAAGAGAGATGTTTCAGAGACAGTTACGGTCTTGGTGACCAACAGCTGTGGGGAGGGAACATGTCTCCAGAGTCTGAGCCCAGTGGGGAGAGACAGGAGGAAGTGAGTTCCAACAACGTCTGAGACTGAATCCATAGCGAATGTTAATTATGTACAAAAGGAAACTTCTAGATTTCCATCCTCAGTATGCATTTTCTGGGAAACATAAATACAAATGCAAATACCCTTTCATTTCCTTCAGTTTTCAGGAGAAAGGGATATTTACATCCACCTCACAGAAAGAAACTCTACAAAAAGGTGCAAAGTTTCATTCAAGTTAAAAGGTTTTCTCAGTGATCAAGCCACTTAATTTATGATCCGTGTGGTGTATGGAAACCTGACTCCCGTGTTCTGTGCGTATGCCGAGCCTTCCACCGCAGGGAGCCCCATTTTCTAGAAGCAGACTAGGCATCAGATCCGCTGAAAAGCTGCTCTGTTAAGAACCATCGCCTCATATGCTAATAATTATCAATTCACTTTCTTCCTCTAAGATCCTGATAACTCGAGGAAGATTAGACCTATTAGTCATTTGGACCTTACTGTGAAGCACTTAAATCTAAAACACCAGGGCCCAGAGATGAAGAAAGAAAGAATTTTTGTAGCATGTGGTTATTTTAAGAGCAAGCAGGCCTGACTGAGATGTTGACCTTGGAAGGGACCCAGGGAAGACCAAAGAGAATTGGAAGCGCATCAGAGGCAAACCGCCGCCGCTTTGCAGCCTAGTCGAGGCCCGAGGGAGGCGTCCTCCCTGCCGGCTCCCTCCTCGGCCACCGGGCGCCAGGGACGCGAGCAGTGACCGGCTCCCCTCGGCGCGCTCCCGACGACGCGCCCAGCAGTGTGCTTGCCCCTTGACGTCATTGTGCTCCTCTCAGTAACGGCAGGAGGGGGTGACGTTGCTGCCCGCACTCCCCGGCGAGGAGACCTGGACGCCTGAGAGCCCCACAGAAGGGTTTTTGTAGTATCTGTGAGACAGTCTTTTCTGTAAGGAAGGAAATCGTGTGGGGCCATGTGTAGATGGGCAGAGGACATCTGAGGAGCAGAGTACCTGCTCTCTGATGGTTCCTTGTGTTCCCACTAACGCTGCGGGCCCCCGGCCCCCGCAGACACCGCCACCCCCGCAGCAGCGACGCCACGCAGCCCAGGAGAGCATCCCACACGAGGATCCACGGACGCGGTGGGGGGAAGGCCGCTTAGTTTTGTGCACGTCACTTGCAGTCGTCACTTCTGGGTGATTTCCAGGTCCTGAAAGTGGAGACGTTGTTTTCTAGCTCAGTGTTTCTTTTGACCAAAATTCCTGTACAGGAAGCAGAATGCGGAAGTTTGCAGCACCCACGGCAGTGAGGTTTGACCTGATAACACAGCCCCCGGGACCTTGCGAGACGGGGCTGCGGTCACGGCATAGCCCCACGCCGACCGGGGCCATGCCGGGTCCTCTCCGGTGTCTGGACTTTGGGTTTCTCATCCACACAGACACCACGTTTGTCAGGGTCCCCCCACCGCACATTTTCTTTCTCTGTCAGTCTGGTGGGAAGAAACCAGAGGTCCAGCTTACTCAGTTATTTCGGAGGCTGAACCAAACACTGAGCTGTTAACCGTAATAACAAGTAGAGCGTTATAGAATCTCAGCCAAAAGCACGAATAGAATAATTGTTCACAAGGGAGCAGAAGTTGGTTGGGGGGAATGTTGCACTTGTGGTTTAGGAGGGCACACACTACAGTGTAGGTGACTAGGCCGTACGTCAGTGAGGGTATTAAAATTTCACTGGGAGGTTATTAGGGGGAAAATATTACTAAAAAGTCTCCTTGTAGAGATCGTAATGAAAATAGGGTTGAGAAGTTCTGATTTTCATAAAATGTTTTCATAATTCTAATAGATTTTAAACTGAATTTTTAGAAAGGAAAAAATGATACATCAATTGTCATTCCATCCATTTTTAAGAGACTTCATTTCAAATACTTAAAGTATTTAACTTCCGTAAAATTTAGGCAGATTTTCAAAGACCCCAAATGGAGTCAAGAGTTAGCCGTTCACAGGGTCAGAAATGGCTTCAGTCTTCGTAAAACACACTGGGCAAAGCTCATCTAAGCGTGGACCTCTTCCCATAAGCAACGTCAGGTCCCTATTTCAGAATATGGCATTCAGAGTCTCCGCGCTTCAGCACCAAGGCTCCTGTGAGGAAAAGGCCTGAGGCTCTGATGGAATTGGCTAGACGGTATCAACGATCATGTGTACCTTTCTTTAATCGGTATCAGCCGCCCAGAAGAGGAAATGTCGCTGTTGCCAAGAGTATCATAGCGGGAAGAAGCTAGACAGGGACTTGGTTTTGCTGTGGGAAGGAGTTTAGGAAAGTGAGTACTTCCATTTTTAAATCCCCTTTTTAAATGAAGTGGAAGTGATAGAGAAGTCCATAAATCATAACTGAAAATTGATGCTAAGGAACCACACCTCCATAACCACCGCCTAAACCAAGAAGTAGGATATTATCAGCACCCCGAAGGCCCCTTTGCATCTCCTCTGACTGCCTGACTTCTCTCCCATGGAGCAGTTTTGCCTTGTTTTGGGACATTATATAAGTGCAGTCTTACGGTATACGTACACATGTGAGTTCTTTGGCTCTACATTGTGCTCGTGAGACGCATCTTTACTGGTGCAGACAGCAGTAGTTAATTTTTATTCCTGTCTGTTATAATGTATCCACCCATCATCCTCTTGCTGGACAGTTGGGTTGTTTCCGGCTGGCGCTATCATGAATAAGGCCGTACCAAGCGTTCTGACCTGTGTGTTTGGGTTCATGTCTGTAGATCTTTGTCAGGTGTCCCTTGAGGAGTGGAATGGGGTCGGGGGGAGGCACAGGTTTTTCTGGAGTAATAACAGAAAACCGATTCGCACCTCGGCCAGCCCTGAGAGCCCTGGTGTCCTGAGTGCTCGGGGTCGGCGTCTCACTGGTCACAGCAGCAGGTCTGCCACGTGTGCCGTGCGGTTTTGTCGTGCCTTTTTTCATTCTCCTCATGTCCGGTGAGGCTAAGCACTGTTCACACATTTATGGACCATTTGGATCTATTTTCTTGTGATATGCTTGTTCACCATTTTCCCATTGGGCTTCATGTTTTTCTTACTTATTTGTAAGATTTTTTTGCGTGTATTCTAGATATCAGGCCTTGTCAGGAATACGTATTACAGGGGCGCCTGGGTGGCTCAGTCACTGAAGTGTCCCACCTCGGCTCAGGTCATGATCTCATGGTTCATGGGTTTGAGCCCCACGTCAGGCTCTGTGCTGACCACTAGCTCAGAGCCTGGAGCCTGCTTCAAATTCTCTGTCTCTCTCTGCCCCTCCCTCACTCTCTCTCTCTCAGAAATAAACATTAAAAACTTAAAGTAAGAAATAGGTATTACAAATATCCCTCTTTTGGTTTGCCTTTTCACTCTTAGAGCTGCCTCCCTGAGTGTGTTGTACGCCCTGTTTAAGAAATCTTTGCCTACCCAAAGGCCGTGAAGATACTATCCTAAGTTTTCCTTTTTTTTTAAGTGAGTTTGTTTGTTTGTTTGTTTATTTGAGAGAAAGAGACCACAAGTCAGGGAGGGGCAGAGAGGGAGAGAATGAGCCAGTGCAGAGCCTGACACAGGGCTCAGGGCCACGAGCCACAAGATCATGACCTGAACCAAAGTCAGACACCCCAAAATACTATCCTAAGTTTTCTAAAAGCTTTATTGCTTTCGTAATTCATATTTAGGTGTTTGAGATGGTGTGAGGTAGGGGTCAGTCCAGGGCCTTAGTTTTATCTGTATGATTGTCTAGGGTAGCCCAGCACCATTTATTGTAAGGACCCCCTCTTTCTCCTGCACCGTAGTGCCGTCTCTTTGGTACCTCAAGGGGCTCTGTCTGTCAGGGTCTGTTTCTGGATTCTCTGTTCTCCTCCATTTGTTGTTCTGTCCTTGTACCAGCATTGCGTCCTCTTAATAACTGGCTTTAGAGTGAATTTTGGTAACTGATGGTATGACTCTTCCAGCTTTGCTTTTCTTCAAGGATGCCATGGCCTTTCCTGGTCCTTTGTGTTTCCATATATAGCTCAGAGTCACCTTCAGAATTTCTGCCAAGGAAGCAAGCAAACAAAACTTGCAGGGATTTTTTTGGGGGGGAGGGGGGTCTAATTTGATATCTTTATAATACTGAGCGATCCAATCCATGACCATGGTATTTTTCTCTTTACAAGTTAACAAATCATTAGCAGAAGGAATATCAAAATCAGAGATGATTTTATTATAAACTCCCATTATCTTTTTCTTTGAAGGCCACTCAATGACAAAAATAACAACAGTGGGAATTCAGCTCTGAACAACAGCACACCTAACACCCCGAGACAGAATCCGTCCGCGGCCGTGAGGAAGCCGGGGCCTCTGCCTCCCAGCCTGGACGACTTAAAGGTAGTCATTCCGAGTAGAGCTCACTCACCCCTAACGACCCCAGAAGCAGAAATAATCAGCCGCATTTGTCTGACGTGTGGGTTAGTTTCCAATAGCATTCAGCTTTACCAATAATAAACCTTTTCAGGGGTACTTTCTCTTTACGTCCATTAAGTTTCTTTGAAAAGGACTAGGAATAACTCTCCTGTGTGAGCACAGACCACGTGCGGGCAGCAAACCGCTTCTGACCGCGGAGGGAGATTTTCTCCTTCGCCGCTCATTGCCGAGTCGGGGAGAAGCAGGGAAATGTTAACAGTCAGCGATGTCCTCTCCCAGGCCACACTGCACAGGCTCCCGCCCCGCTCGGCCTCTGGTCATCCGTGGCGGCGCGGACACAACAGGCCGGCCTCTCTCTGCCCCAGTCTCCTCCATCTGTGAACTAGGAATAGTAATAATAATACCCACACCTCACGTGAGGAGTAACTGAAAGAATAGGGGCATCTGAGTGGCTCAGTCAGTGAAGCGTTCAGCTCTGGAGCTCCCCTCAGGTCTTGATCTTTGGGTCATGAGCTCAGGCTCCGAGTTGGGCTCTGCGCTGGGCATGGAGCCTGCTAAAAAAAAAAGAAAAGAAAAAGAAAAAAGTATAAAGCGCTTCTATCAGTGTCTGGCACATGGTAATTACTCAGTGAATGTGACTGTTCTCATCATGATTTCTGGTTGCAAATCCTTGGACCTAACAGGAATTACCCTCTAAAAGCCGTTGCTTTGCCACCGGCCTTTCCAGTGTCTCAGGTCTAAGCCGTGTGTGTGTGTGTGTGTGTGTGTGTGTGTGTGTGTGTGTGTGTGTGTGGACAAGAAACCGGGGTAACATGGAGCCGACAGGCATAGGCACCTTCTGTGTCTGAGCGTCCTGTCGGAAGTTGTGGCACCGGGAGAAGAGATGTGACTTGTTTGTACTTGCAGGTGTCGGAACTGAAGACGGAGCTGAAGTTACGGGGTCTTCCGGTGTCGGGCACCAAACCGGACCTCATCGAACGCCTGAAGCCCTACCAGGAAGTGAACAGCAGTGGAGTTGCTGCCGGCGGCGTCCTGGCAGTGCCAACGTCTGCCATCGTCACCAGCAACCCCGAAGTCACCGTGGCACTGCCGGTGACAACGCTGCACAACTCCGTGACGAGCTCGGGCTCCTCTTTCAAGGCAGAGTTGCCGCCTGCCGGAACCAGTAACGTCGCCCACGTCGAGAGTGTCAGTTCCCCGCTGCCCATCTCGCCTTCCCCCTCCGAGCAGTCCAGTCTCGGGACCGAGGACACAAGCATGGCAGACACGTTCACCGAGATCATGACCATGATGTCTCCTGCGCAGTTCCTGTGCTCGTCGCCGCTGAGAGTGACGGGCAGCGAAGACAGCCCGAGCCCCACCAGCAGCACGCTGTCGAGTCTGGAACTGGACGCGGCCGAGAAGGACCGCAAGCTGCAGGAGAAAGAGAAGCAGATCGAGGAGCTAAAGAGGAAACTGGAACAGGAGCAGAAGCTCGTGGAAGTTCTGAAAATGCAGCTTGAGGTTGAAAAGCGAGGGCAGCGGCAGCAGCAGCCGCTGGAACCGCAGCCCGGCGCCCCCGCTGCTGCGGCCGGCAAGGTGGATCCGAAGCACGGCGGCGTCGGCTCCTCCGTCAAGGACGAGGCGGCGCCGCCCGACTGCTCCAGCCCCCGGCAGCCTGGCCCTCTGGCCGGCCAGCCCGTCTCGACGGGCAGCCAGAACCTTGTTGCCAAAAAGGCCGTAGTGATCAAGCAGGAGGTCCCCGTGGCCCAGGCGGAGCAGCGGAGTGTCGTCCCGCAGTTTTACGTGAGTTCCCAGGGACAGCCGCCGCCTGCCGTTGTCGCTCAGCCTCAGGCTTTACTGACCACACAAACCGCTCAGCTGCTGCTGCCGCTGTCCATCCAGGGCTCCAGTGTCGCCTCCGTGCAGCTCCCCGTAGGCGGCCTCAGACTCCAGGTGTGAAGTGTGTCTTCTAACTCCTTTGCCTTACAGCCTGCATGGAACGGACACCTGCCTAATGACGCGCGCCCGAGCCCTCTCATAAGTGCACCCAAGCCAGGCCTCAGAGTCGCAGAAAATGTGCGTGGGGGCGGGGGCCTAGAATTTAATTCAGAAATGTTAATAGCCGGCACTGTCTCCGGCTATTACAAGCAAAAACAAGCAAGGGGTGCTTTCCTACTTTTGATAGATTTAATTTTTAGTGAACATGCAGACATTTTGAAATCCCAGTTCCAGTATCATGAGAAGAGCTGTGTGCAAGGCACCAGCAGCAAATACTTTTTTTTTTAAGTTTTCATTTATTTTTTTATTGAAGTCATCACTGCACCCAGCACAGGGCTCGAACTCACGACCCCGAGGTCAAGAGTCATGTGCTCCTCCAACTCAGTCCGGCCAGGTGACCCCTGTACTTTAAATGGCTCACTCCCTTCAGCTCTCCTCCCCCAGAAGACCTAAGTGGTAGCATCCATTTTGAGGGAGGGAAGCTGAGGCCTTGGAAGGTTGGGTAAGTTGCTCCAGGCGAGAGCTGGGCCTTCTGACGGCCCCACTTTTACGCCCCCTCGTGTGTTCTGCCTCCTAAACTCTCGAGAGACACGATTGAAGTGAAGATGCCTAAGGCATGTGGGTGGTCTAACAGTGACCACAAACTTAGGGTGAAGGTGTTCCTGGGGGGACAGCCAGACACTGGCAAGCGTGGAGCCTCCCTTTATGCCTACATGACCTGTGTGTTGACCTTGTGTGTGTGCCTTGCATTCTGGTAGGTTTTCCCAGAGTGTGGGCCACCGGGGAACAGGAGCCCCCTGACACAGTGCTCCACATATTACCCCCCCCCACACACACACACCCTCCATGGCAGAAAGCAGTGGTTTGTGCCCCTGGGGCTAAGGAAGTGTGACCCAGAGGCCCTGACTTGTGCAAACATTCTAACTGCCCTGTTTCATGTTTAGAGTGTTTGTGACATAGAAAGTCTACTCTGATACAGCTTCTCTAGACATTTTTTTTCCATCCAAATCTTCCATTAGAGTTGATGTTCTCTAGTCAGGCCCGTGGGTGCTCCCGCTCATAGCTGGCTGTCTCCGGAGGGAGCACGGACTGCGGGGGCAGTGAGGCCCCAGGTCTCCGTGCTGCTGCTACAGGATTGTAACACTGGACCCAGTATGTGTGGAGCTACTGTAGGATTTTGTTTCAGTTATCTGTTTTCTCAAGATTTTCAAATGAAAATCCTAGCCACTTAAGAAATAAGAGCATGCAAATAACTGGTCTGGTGTTTAACGCTCTGATTTAGAATTAAGAGTCAAACTGTGTGTCCAAGTGGGTATCTCTCTGTAAATATTTTGTCATTTCATTTCAGATAAGATCCCCACGTGATCATATATGCCACATCTCAACTCTCTTTTTTAAGTTTATGTGTATATTTTTAAAGTGATCTCTACACCCGAACTCAACCCAAACTTGGACTGGGGCTCAAACGCACAACCCCGAGATCAAGAGTAACACGCTCTTCTGACCGGACCCACCAGGCTCCCCCACATTTACACTCTTGATTCTGAGTTTGGTTTTGATCATTAAATTTCTATTTTATTTGCTTCCTAGACTCCAGCACCAGCAGGAATCCAGCCCCAGCCCCAGCCGGCCACCGCCACCCTGTCCTCAGGCTTAGCCCAGCCCGTCCCTCAGAAGCAAGACACTTTCCCACCACATGTGCTCAGTCAGCCTCAGCAGGTCAGAAAGGTGAGCGAATGCTAACAAGTGACAGGCTGTCACCGATAGTGATTGTCATCTGCTCAGCCATTCTGCCAGTACCCTCTCAGCGGTCTCCTCCTTGGGATGCACCTGTTTGTTCTGTATCATGCGCCTCCTGTTGGATGAGCCGCAGGTCACCTGCCTTCCGGCTGCAGATTACCCAGTGATTTGAGAAAAAGAGTTCCTTTTTAATGAAAGATGGGTCGTCTTAACAGTTAGAGCCCTTTCCAAGTAAAAGTTACAAAAGCATGTTTTTAATCCTTATATGTAGGATTGTCTGAGTTTTAAGATACATTTCTTTTCAAATTAATCCATCTTGTGGAGGGGGTGGTGCTCTTCCCTATGAAGAGATTTTTTTTTTTATTTTTTTTTATTATTTATTTTTGAGAGAGAGAGAGAGGCAGCATGAGCAGGGGACGGTCAGAGAGCTAGGGAGACACAGAATCGGAAGCAGGCTCCAGGCTCTCAGCTGTCAGCACAGAGCCCAACGTGAGGCTCGAACTCACAAACCATGAGATGATGACCTGAGCCAAAGTTGGACACTTAGCCGACTGAGCCAGCCAGGTGCCCCAGAAGATATTTGAAGATGAAAAAGATACTTTCTGAAATGTTTACCTTGAGTAAGATCTTCATATATTTAGCAGTTTGCCGTCTTGTGGATTAAGAGCCAGAAGACCCAGCTCTTGCGTATTCTGGTTCCCCACTTCCTACATGTTTGGCCTGATGCAGAATTCACTTACTCCCTCTGAGTGTCCTTTTTCTCCTCTTTAAGATGACAGTGTTGGTCTAGGACTCAGTAACCTGTGCATGTGTCCCTACCAAAAACTGCTGTTGAATAGCCCAAAAGTCACCAAAATTCCCTCTTACCCAGCAGGTGGAGCTGTGTGCACATGCTGACAGAAAACTCTTAAGGCCTCAAAAGTGGGTCTTACTGTTTCAACCCTTGAGAGAATTACTAGTCCCAGATTTTAATCTTCAGCATAAAAGAACCCAGATGACTAGGTGTACCTATAGACATGCCCCAAGGTGGTGCAGACTGGGCTAAGACCATGTGGGCAGCAGGCAGAAGTGACGCCCGAGGTCATCAGTCGTCCTACTAACAGGTGCTCTCTGTGGAATCTCCTCTGGGAAACGCAAGGAGTTAAATCTGTCTATCACTGACGGTGGGCTCACAGTAACACTTCAGGGTGGTGATCAGCTCAGTGTTCGAATGTCGAGACCTTTGTTTTCGAGAGGAGAGAGCAACAGGACATAGACAAGGCTTTATTCACTAAGATTCATGATACTAGAATTAGGGATCATTAATTCCAGTTTTTTCAAAGAGGAGTGCACTTCCAGAACTCCACACCCAGAGCAGTGGTACCGTTTGAAGGGACACACACGTGTATACTTGCCCGCTTAAGAAATACACATGTATGTTTACAATAGAAATACAGAGGTACGTTTTTCTCTTTCAGAATGCTAACGGTATGAAATACTTTTATGCGTCAACCAGCTGTGTGACATACAGTCGCAGAGTCACACTGGGACCATACATTTGTAAACGGCCATGACACCTTTGGCTCGTGATGGAGGCTAAACAGACGCTTGGTGGTCCCACAGGAGGGAACCCTCACCGCCCTTGACAGAGCTGAGGAGGCTTCTCAGGAGGGGGCAGCGTTTAAATGGGCCCTGCCAGGGTTTGGAGACACGTTCAGCAAACTGAGAAATGGAGTGTGGCCTTTGCAGTAGGACAGAAAAGGGGCCAGGCGGTGGGAGGTTTCTGTGCCAGCCAGAGAGGAGGGTTTTACCCTGAAGACAGAGGAGCCCCGAGTGGGAGGGCTTGATCCGGTGGGTGTGACAGCCGTCACCCGTGACCGTGACTGTAGCGGAAGGCCGACGGGGAGGGAGGCGCGGCTCGGAGGCCGCCAGGCCACTCCAGCCACCGGCAGCAGGGACCTGGATGCGGGTGGCGGAGGACAGACGCCTGATGCAAGAGGCGTTCCTAAGGCGTGTGAGCACCGGGGGAAGCGAGCAGTGGACACTGACGGCTCCGTTTACCAAAGTTTCAAAAATAAATGAAGGCAAAACCAAGACTTATTTTTCCTCAGAGGCTGGAGGTGGTGGAAGGAAAGGGGAAAGTTTAGTTTGGAATGTATTAAATTTGAGATGTCCCAAACTTATGCTTGTAAAGGTTATAAATGTGGCTTTGGCCCTTGGGAGCAAGGCCGGAGCAGAGAGGTGGGTTTGGGACTATTAGCCAAATCGTGGACATTAGGCTGTGAAGTAGAGGAGCCCACCCCTGTGAGCAGTAGGAGAGACTCAGCTGCCACTTAGACATCCTACTGAGCTGATTTCCCAGAAGGTGCAGGCCATGCGGCCATCAAGGACAGGCCGCTGACTAAAGGGACCATGGCCGGAGGGCCACATCCAGCCCCCCACCCCCGGCCTGGTTCTGTAGATAAAGTTTTATTGGAACCCAGCCCCATCCATTTACTTCTGTGTTATCCAAACTGCTTCTGGGCTGTAGTGGCAGAGGTGAGCCGTCACCACAGAGCCCCGTGGCCTGCAGACGTGGGGGCTCTTTACAGAGAAAGTCTGCCGAGTCTCGCCCTAAAACTCGGCTTTCTTTGGTAGGAAGAGCACAAGAACAGACTGAATGCAAAGTATCTGTTCATTACAGGTTTTCACGAACTCGGCATCAAATTCAGTTCTTCCCTACCAGAGACCCCCTGCTCCGGCCGTCCAGCAGCCCTTTGTTAGCAAGACCCCCACCGGCGTGCTCCAGTCCAGAAGCACCCCACTTCCCTCCCTGCAGAACGGACCCACCGCTCCCAGCAAGGTAGGGCTGTGTGGATGGGGCTGCAGGAGCCATGCTTGCTAGTGGGGCTTCAGGCCTGGAGGGACTGAGTATCAGTGCTCACGGGGCAGAATAGCCAAAATACTGTGGTGACGGGTCAGGGGCAGCTCAGCTGTTGTCACGGAACAGACGGCCCCTCCCTCCCAGGATGGTGCCCTGGTGCCGCCGTAGGGGAGAAGGCTCCTGAGTTCAGGAGCGCTGTGACGTGGCCGTGACGCGGCCGCCCGCTGGGCTCACTGCCCAGCAGTGACTCGTGCCTTCCTCTGTCTGCCCCAGTCTGGCTCGCCCCCTCCGCCCCAGCCGTGTGTCGTCCAGCACTCCCTGTTTGGGAGCCATGTCCCCAAGACAAAAGACCCGCCCCGCTACGAGGAGGCCATCAAGCAGACGCGCGGTGCCCAGCCCTCCCTTCCAGAGGTGAGTGAGGCCGGCGGCCGCCGTCCACGAGCTTGTATCTGGGGTGTTGTCCTCACCTTGAATCCCTGTCTGAAATCCACTTGTGGCAGTAGGAACGCAGATTTCAGAGCCAAGAGCCTCATTGGTTTGAAATGCTATTTTTTATTGAAGTATGCTCGACCGACGACATTACAGTGGCTTCAGGTGTACGACACAGTGACTTGACACTTCTGTACATTATGAAATGCTCGCCAGGGCCAGCGGAGTTAACCATCTGTCACCACATCGTGTCCCTTCAATATCCCGGACTGTATCCCCTGTGCTGCACTGTCCGTCCCTGGGACTTGCTCTGTCCCTGGACATTTGTGCTCTTAATCCCCTGCACTTATTACACACACACACACACCCCACCTGCCCCATCTCCCCTCTGGCGACCACCAGTGTGTTTGGATTTATGAGTCTTTCTGTTTTGCTTGTTCATTTGGTCTGCTCTTTAGATTCCACAGACAAGTGAGATCATTTGGTATCTGTTTTTCTCTCTCCAACTTCTTCTATAGAGATAGAGTGTGAGCAGGGGAAGGGCAGACTCTGAAACAGGCTCTGAGCTGTCAGCACAGAGCCCGATGCAGGGCTTGAACCCACAAATCACGAGATCATGACCTGAGCCAAAGTCGAATGCTTAACTGACTGAGCCACCCAGGCACTCCTGAGTTTTAACATTTTAGTTACTATGTGGACTTCCTTAGGTTCATCTTGTTTGGAGCTCTCCACCTTCCTGGGCCAGACTCTGTTTCCTTCTCTGCATTAGGGACGTTTTCAGCTATTATTTCTTCAGAAAAGTTTTCTGGCCTTTTTTCTCTCTCTTCTCCTTCAGGGACCCTTAGAATGCAACTGTCAGTGTATTGACTGACCCAGAGGTCTCTTAACCTGTCCTCATTTTTTTCTATTTTTTCTTTTTGGTTTTCAGTTTGGATGACTTCCACTGCACTTTCAGATAACTCACCTGCTCTTCTGTGTCCTCTAACCAGTGGCTGATTTCCTCTTGTGTATTATTCAGTTCTATTATTTTATTCTTCAGCTTTGATTGGTTCTTTTTTGTATTTGCTGTATCCTTGTTGAAGTTCTGAGTTCGTCCGTTCTTCTCTCTGATCCAGTGAGCATCTTTTATGACCATTACTCTGAATTCTTTATCAGGTAGACTGCTTATCTCTGTGTCATGGAGTCCTTTCTGTGAAGATTTATGTTCTTCTTTCTTTTGGAACATATACCTCTGCCTCCTCATTTTGTCCGGCTCTTTGTTTCTATATATTAGGTAGACTGGCTCCATCTCCTGGTCTTAAAACTAGTGGCCTTGTGCAGAAGGTGTCCCAGTGTCCCAGTGACGCAGTCCCCTCTGCTCACCAGAACCAGGCACTCCAGGGTGACCTCTGTGTGGGCTGTTGTGACTGGGCCATGACTTCTTGGGGTACACTGGTGGGCAGGGCTGGCCCCACCCTTCTCCAGAACAAGCTGTCCACCTGGTGGGGCAGAGCGAGCGTTGTTAGCAAGACTGATGAATAGTGTCGGACCTGGCTCCCACCAGGATACACATTCATAGACAGATTTCCCACAGACCCCTGCTCTTCCAGGACCGGCTAAGCTAAGTAAATCTCTTCCGCATATGACCCATTTCCAAACTGCTACTTCTGTGCTGGGTCTCAGACCAAGTGATAGAATGGACTGGACCTTCACGAGCAGAATCCCAGTTCCTGTAACCTTCTGGCTATCCTGCCCCAGTGATTTTCAAAGCCAGAGGTTATGGGGCTCATGTACCTATTGGAGATCCCCAGGGTTGGGGGTGCCCCCTGTGGGGCTCGATTCCCCAGCGCACCCTCATGGGTGATAGGGATCACCCCTGCCAGGGATTTGGTTCCCGACCACATCCCCGCTCCTCCTTCCCTTCTCCATGTGGCTTTCTTTATCTTTAGCTGTGAGAGAGGTTCTCTTAGTCTTCAGGTCATTTTCAGAGGGAGTTTCACTATATTTAGTTACATACTTGCTGTGCCATGGGAAGTGAGCTCAGGACCCGCCCACTCTGCCATTTCCCATGCTTCTCCTTTAAATGCTACTTTAAATCAAAATACCACTCATGGTGAAGACTGCCAAACAATTTCAGCAGTTGCCTAACCTGCAATTGCTACTTCCTCACAAATTCAAGGTTTGTCTTTCAACTTCTCCTTGGGGCACGGGTCGTGTTACGGATAGATGTGATGGTAGCCAATGCCTGTATTTCATACAGGTTTCTCTTTTCTTCTCTTTTTATTCTTTTAAAGTCAAGTATAATTAACGTACAGAGTTATATTAGTTCCAGGTGTACAACAGTGATTCAGTAACCCAAGTTCTCTGGTTGTTGTGTTTTTAAATTTACATCCAAGTTAGTGAGCATGTAGTGCAAGAATGATTTCAGGAGTAGAATCCAGAGATTCATCACTTCCATACAACACCCCGTGCTCATCCCAGCACGTGTCCCCCTGAATGCCCCTCACCATTCAGCCCATCCCCCACCCACACCCCCTCCAGTGACCCTCAGTTTGTTCTAAGAGTCTCTCTTATGTTTTGTTTCCCTCCCTTTTTTATATTATTTTTATATTATTTTTACTTCCCTTTTGTTATGTTCATCTGTTTTGCATCTTAAATTCCACATAACAGTGAAGTCATACGATGTTTGTCTTTCTCTGAATGACTAATTCACTTACCGTAATATACTCTGGTTCCATGCATGTTGTTCCAAATGGCAAGATTTCCTTCTTTTTGATTGCTAGGTAATACTCTGTATATACCACATTTTCTTTATTCATTCATCCGTCGATGGACGTTTGGGCTTTTCCCATACTCTGGCTGTTGTCAGTAGCATTACTCTAGACATTGGGGTGCATGTGCCCCTTCAAAACAGCACATCTGTGTCCTACGGATAAATACCTCCTAGTGCAATTGCCGGGTCATCGGGTAGTTCTATTTTTAATTTCTTGAGAAAACTCCATACTGTTTCCCACAGTGGCGACACCAGCTTGCATTCCCACCAGCAGTGTAAAAGAGATTCTCCACATCTCGCCAACATCTGTTGTTGCCTGAGTTGTTAACTTTAGCCATTCTGACAGGTGTGAGGTGGTATCCCATTGTGGTTTTGATTCGTATTGCCCGGATGATGAGTGATGCTGAGCATTTTTTCATGTGTCTGTTGGCCATCTGGGTGTCTTCTTTGGAGAAGTGTCTATCCATGTCTTTTGCCCATTTCTTCACTGGATTCTGTTTTTTTGTGTGTTAAGTTTGATAAGTTCTTTATGGATCTTGCACACTAACCCTTTATCTGATGTGTCGTCTGTAAATATCTTCTCCCATTCCCTTGATTGCCTTTTAGTTTTGCTGGTTGTTTCCTTTGCCGTGCAGACGTTTTTTATCTTGATGAGGTCCCAGTAGTTCAAGAGTTTGGTTCTTATTGTCTTTTTCCTTTGTTTTGTTTCTTAAATTCCACATATGAGTGAAATCATTTGGTATTTGTCTTTCTCTGACTGACTTCACTTAACATTATGGCCTCCAGGTCCATCCATGTTGTAAATGGCAAGATCTCATTCTTTTTTTGTGGTTGAATAATATTCCATTGTGTATAATACACTACATCTCCTTTCTCCGCTCATGTATCAGTGGGCCCCTAGATTGCTTCCATCATTTGGCTATTGTAAATAATACTGCAGTAAACACAGGGGTGCATCTCTCTTTTCAAATTAGTGTTTTCTTTGGGTAAACACCTAGGGCTGAGATTACTGGATCATATGGTAATTCTGTTTTTAATTTTTTGAGGACCCTCCATACTGTCTTCCACAGTCGCTGTGCCGGTTTGCATTCCCACCAACAGTACACAAGGGTTCTTTTTTCTTCACATCTTCATCGACACTTGTTATCTTGTGCTTTTGGTTTTAGCCACCTCACAAGTGTAAACTGATGGCTTACTGTGGTTTTGATTTGCATTTCCCTGATGACGAGTGATGTTGAGCATCTTTTCATGTGTCTGTCGGGTATCTGTAGGTCATCTTTGGGAAAATGTCTGTTCATGTCTTCTGCCCGTGTTCAATTGGATTGGGTTTTTCTTGGTGTTGAATTATAGAAGTTCTTTATATATTTTGGATATTAGTACCTTATCAGTTACATCATTTGCAAACATCTTGTCTCTTTCAGTAGGCTGCCTTTTTGTTTTGTTGATGGTTTCCTGTACTGTGCAAAAGCTTTTTATCTTGGTGTTTACGAGTTTAATTTTGCTTTTATTTCTCTTGGCAGAGAACACACATATACAAAAATGTTTTTATCACTGATATTCCAAGAAATTATTGCCTACACTCCCTTCTAAGTCTTTCATGGTTTCAGGCCTCACATTTAGGTCACTAATCTATTTTGAGTCTATTTTTGTACCTGGTGTAAAGAAGTGGTCCTGTTTCATCCGTTTGCCTGTAGCTGCCCAATTTTCTGAACACCATCTGTTGCAGAGACTAAGTTTTCTTCTTTATATATTGTCTCTTCCTTTGCTATAGATTAATTGGCCATAAAGGCATGTTTATTTCTGGACTGTTCTGTTCCATTGATCTATGTGTCTCTTTTGCTGCCCACTGTTCTGATTACTACGGTTTTGTATCTTGAAAACTGGGATTGTGATACCTCCAACTTTGTTCTTCCTTTTCAAGATTACCTTTGCTATTTGGCGTCTTTTTTGGTTCCATACAAATGTGTAGAATTGTCTGGTCTAGTTCTGTGGAAAATGTTGGTATTCTGATAGAGATTGCATTAAATCTATAGATTGCTTTGGGTAGTGTGAACATTTTCACAATATTGGTTCTTCCAATCCAGTATCTTTCCATTTGTTTATGTCATCTTCAGTTTCTTTCATCAGTATTCATAGTTTCCAGACCATAGCTCTTTTACCTTCTTGGTTAAGTTTATTCCTAAACATTGTCTTCTTTTTAGTACAGTTGTAAATGGGATTGGTTTTTTTCTTGTCTTTTTCTGCTACTTCATTATTAACATATAGAAATGCAATAGATTTCTATATATTTGTGTCTTGTGACTTCACTGAATTCATTATCAGTTCTGGTCATTATTTGGTGGCATCTTTAGTGTTTTCTACATATCTTACCATGCTCTCTGCAAATAGTGGAAGTTTTACTTCTTCCTTGCCACTTTGGACCCGTTTTCTTCTTTTTCTTATCTGATTGCTGTGGCTAGGACTTCCAAGACTGCGTTGAATAAACGTGGTGAGAGTGGACACCCTTCACTGGCTCCTAATCGTAGAGGAAAAGCGGTTTCTCACCAACGAATGTGAGGTTAGCTGTGGGTTTTTCATATACGGCCTTTACGATGTTGACATGTGTTCCCTCTAGACATACAGTTTTTATCATGAAAGGATATTGCACTTTTTCATAGGCTTTTTCTCCATTTGTTGAGATGTTCATATGTTTTTTGTTCTTGATCTTGTTAATGTGGTGTGTCACTGTTGATGGGTTTGTCAGTTTTGAACCAGTTTTGCGTCCCAGGAATAAAAACCACTGGATCGTGGTGAATGATCTTTTTAATGTGTTGTCGAATTAGATTTGCTAATACTCCGGTGAGGACTTCGCGTCTCTGTTCCTCAGACATACTGGCCTGTAACTTTTTTTTTACTTGTAGTGCCTTTTTCTGGTTTTGGTATCAGGATAAAGCTAGAAGCTTTCCTTCCTCTCTTTTGGCTTAGTTTGAGAAGAATAGCTATTAACTCTTCATGTTTGGTAGAATTCACCAGTGAAGCCATCTGGTCTTGGACTTCTGTTTGTTGGGAGTGTTTGGATTACTGATTGAATTTCTTTGCTAGTAGTCAGTCTGTTCAAATTTTCTGTTTCTTCCTGATTCACTTTGGGAAAATGACATGTTTCTAGAAATTTATCCATTTCTTCTAGGTCATCCAATTTGTTGGTGTATAATCTTTCATAGTATTATATTCTTTTGTGTTTCTGTGGTGGTGGTGATTTCTCCTTCATTTCTGATTTTTTTTTTTTTTTGAGTCCCCTATTTTCTTTTTTGAGGAGTTTGGCTAAAAGTTGATCAATTTTGTTGGTCTTTTCAAAGAACCAGCTCCTGGTTTCATTGATCTATCTCTTTTATTGTGGAGGTTTTTTTTCCTTTGTTTTGTTTAGTCTCTATTTCATTGATTTCTGCCCTACTCTTTATTATTTCCTTCTCTGTACTGGCTTTAGGCTTTATTTTTTTCCTAGCTCCTTTAGGTGTAATACTAGGTTGTTTGAGATTTTTCCTACTTCTTGAGGTAGTCCTGTATTGCTGTGATCTTCTCCTAGAACAGCTTTTGCTACATCCCAGAGATTTTGAGCCATGATGTTTTCATTTTCATTTGTCTATATATTTCCTTTTTGATTTCCTCTTTCATTTCTTGGTTGGCCCATTCATTGTTTAGTAACGCCTTATTTAGCCTCCATCTTTTTGTTCTTTCCAGATTTTTTTCTTGTAATTTTTAGTTTTATACCATTGTGGTTAGAAAAAAATGCATGATAGGATTTCAGTCTTTTTTAATTTATTGAGACTTGTTTTGTCTAACATGTGATCTGTTCTGGATCATGTTCTATATTTGCTTTAAAACAAGGTGTTCTGTTTTTGAATGAAATGGTCTGAATATAGGTTAGGTCCATCTGGTCCAATGTGTCATTCAAAGCCACTGTTGCATGTTTTTTGTCTGGATGATCTATCCATTGATGTAAGTGGGGTGTCTGGGTCCCCTATGTGCTACTGTCAGTTTCTTCCTTTATGTCTATTAAGAGATGCTTTCTGTGTTTAGAAGCTCCAGTGTTGGTATCTACCTGTTTATAACGGTTCAGCCCTCTTACTGCACTGTTCCCTTCCTCGCTCTGTAGTGTCGTCCGTCTCTTGGTGTTGCTGTGCCAGCGTACTTGTTCCTTCCATTTGCAGGATGACTGTTTTTCCATCCTTTTACTTTCAAAATACATGTGTCTAGTCTGAAATGAGTCTCCTGTAGGCAGCATATAGATGGATGTTACTTTTTTATCCATTCATTCACCCTGTGTCTTTTGACTGGAACACTTAATCCCTTTACATTCAGAGTAATTACTGATGGGTATGCGTGCTTCCTGCCGGCTGTGTGGTCTGTTTTGGGGTTGGTTTTGTGTTTCTGCCCTGTTCCTTCCCTGTATTACTCTCTTCCTTTGTGGTTTGATGTCTTTCTTCAATGATATGCTTGGATTCCTTTTCTCTTTGCTTTTTGCCTATCTACTACCAGTTTCTGGTTTGTGGTTACCAGTAGGTTGGTACGTAAGATCCTATGCATATAGCAGTATATATTAAGTTGAGGGCCGCTTAGGTTTGCACCCCTTCTAAAAGCACTGAAGTTTTACTCCTTCCCCTACATTTTTATGTGTATGATGTTATACTTTACATCCTTTTATTTTATGAATTCCCTTGACTGATTTTTTTTTTGATATAATTGATTTTACTGCTTTTGTGCTTTAATCTCCATATTGGGTTTTTGTAAGTGACTAAACTACTGCTATTATTATGTTTGTGTTGACCTGTGCAATGTTTTCCTTTTCTGATTTTCTTACTCCTGAATATGGCCTTTTCTTTCCAAAGAATTCCCTTTAATTTTTCTTGTAAGGCCATTTTGGTGGTGAAGTTCTTTAAATTTTGTTTGGGAAACTTTATCTCCTCCTATTCTGGATGATACCCTTTCTGGGTAGAGTATTCTGGAGGTTTTTTCCTTTCTACCCTTTAAATATATCATCCCCACTCCCTTCTGGCCTGGAAGGTTTATGCTGGAAACACCCTGATAACTACATGGGGTTTTCTTTGTACCCATGTGCATGATGAGTGTTTTTCCACCCCTTCAAAATTCTTGTGTCACTACCCTTTGCCATTTTAAAAGTGTCGCAGTGTGTACCTTCTTGGGTCATCTTCTTCAGGGCCCACTATGCCTCCCGGATCTGGAGGCCTGTTTCCTTCTTCAGATTACGAAAGTTTTTCGCTATGATTTTTTTCCAGATAAATTTTGTGCTCCCCTTTCTCTTCCGGGATCCTAATAATTTGAATATTGTTATGCTTAGTGGCGTTACTGACTCCCTTAACCCAGTCTCATGTTTTATTATCTTGTTACTGTTCAACCTGGTGGCTTTCCATTACTGTCTTCCAGCTGACTGACCCATCCTTCTGCTTCCTCTTTGACTGATTCCCTCTTTTGCATTTTTAATATCACCACTGGTTCTTTTTTATCTTTGGGCATACACTCCTGTGATTCCCAAATCTGTTTATTTGCATGTCTCCTGCTCTCGAAAGTAGGGGCCTCATGAAGAAGAGTTCCTGTCGTGCCCCGCTCACCCGAAGTAGTTGCTTCAGGGAGTCTCTTACGTGTGTTGCACGCACCCTGCCGTTGCGGCTGAGGCACACTTGCCTCAGTCCAGCGGGCTGCCGTGGCCCGCTTTGCCTGCTGTGGTAGAGTTTCGTCTCTGTGCCGTTACGGGGCCAGCCTGGGGCTGGCTTGGGCTTGTAGCTGGATCAGACCAGATCCCTGCTCAGCCCGGTTGTCAGAGCTGTGGTTACACCAACCTGCAGGGCACTCTCCCTGTTTTGTCCCCGAGAGCCTTTTCTTGGTGGGTAGGGCGAGCAGTCAGATCAGAGGTCTGCCCCAACAACTTTGCTAGTATGTTGAGCAAAAGCACTTAGGAGGAGACAGACCCGCCGTCCCGCTGACATCGCTGTGCACTGATGACACAGCCGCCCCGTCCTCTGCGTCTGCCTTATGCTCCCAACCCCAAGAGATGGGAACAGAGCTCCTGTCTGTAAAGGGCACCCACCGCGTGCCGGACGCCAACAACCACCACCTTGTTCCTTACCCTGAACTTTAAAACTCAGGTACGTTTCAAGAGAACCCCGGCCTCAGGGAGGGTCCACTTTCCGTAGCAAGCACCGAGCAAGCCCGTCCCCGGCACCAGGGAGCGAGTGCTCACCCCGACCCGGCTGCCTCAGTGAGCAGCTGCAGAAGCGGCCGGGGACCAGGTCGCAGGGTGCAGTTCGGCTACTCACAGAGGGCGCCTGGGGGCGTCTGGGGCGCGCTGCCTCCCAGGAAGTGCAGTTACCGTGGGCGTCTTACTTGCATGAGGCCGAAGGAACGCAGTCCCCGTGGCTCAACGCGTTTTCTGCCGTTCCAGACTCAGCAGGGGCCCTGATCTGTGAGGGGAAAACCAAACTTCAGAAATCGTTTTCAACATTTACAGACAGCATGGAAACAAACGGTGATGGACTAGACTGTCCCCCATATCGGTCCATCGGAAGTGACACCTGTGCTCTCCACAGGCAAGCCGAGGTGGAGTCGCACAGAGCTTAACCACCATCGAGGAGAAAACAGGTAGCGCGCATCTTTCCAAGCCTGGTTCTCAGGTGGAGGTTAGCCTGATGCGCAGGCCGACAGCAAAGAATTCTCCCCTCACTTTAATCTAAGACAGCCGATCAGAGTCCCTGTCGTTTATCTGTCTCTGGTTAATGTTTACAGACTAAGGGAGCTCAGCTCTACATCCTTGTCTGGTGTTCTTTATACACCATTAAGCATCAAACTGCAGGCATCCTGAGGTTTTTAAAATACCGTTACTCAGACTTCCGGTTTCACTCTTGGCTAATAAGCAAGTCCTCCACAGATAACAGCCGTAAAGCCTGGCCATGGTCCACAACGCACCGACTTAATGCACTGAAGAGTCAATGGATGCGGAGCTAAAGAAGGGAGCTGGGATGGGAACTGGTGCCCAAGCAATATTTTGAAGGTCAAGTCCAACCAAGTTAAATGCATTCCAAGACAGACGAAACCACTCATCCGAGAAAAACAACAGCGTCGAGTCTCCACAGCGTGATATCCAGAAGAGCCATTCATCACACGCAGCAGACAAGGAGGAAAATGCAGCCCTTTGCCAAGGGCAGAAGGCCACCAACTAAGGCAAGTCCAGCTACTCCAGAGGTTAGATTTGCCGACAAGGATTTTAAAACAGCCACTATAACTATCAGTGATGTAGAAGGAAATAGACTCGTAATGAATGAAAAAAATGGCAACAGAAATGATTTTTTTATTGAAATGGAAATAAAAATAGGGGGCACGTAGGTAGCTCAGTTATTCTTCTGCCTTCAGCTCAGGTCACGATCTAGGACATCATGCGTTCGAGCCCTGCACCAGGCTCTCTGCTGTCATCACAGAGCCCACTGTGGATCCTTAGTCCCACTCTCTTTGGTGCTCTCTCTCAAAAATAAACATTCAAAAAAGTAAACTAAAAATTATACGATCTAGAATGAAAGAGGTGCTTGGTTGACTCAGTTAAGTGTCCGACTCTCACTTTTGGCTCAGGTCATGCTCTCATGGTTTGTGGGATTGAGCTGACTGCACAGAGCCTGCTCAAGATTCGCTCCCTCTCAAACACTGAAAAAATAATAATGAAAAAAATTATAGATGGCCTTAACAGAATGGAGATGATCGGTGAAAACTCAGTGAACTTGAAGACAGAGCAATAGAATTTATCCAATCTGAATAAGAGAAGAGATCTTACCTTTAAGGTGAACAGAGCGTCAGAGACCTGTTGTTTAATATCAAACAGTCTAAGATGGGTACGATAGGCTTCCGAGAAGAGAATGAGGCAGGTAATAAGAAATAAGAGAATTTCCCCAAATATGATGAAAGACAAGTTTATAACTTTGAGATGCTTACTAAACCCCAAGCAGGGTAAATAGAAGACCTCATCGTACCAGAGCCACATTACTGAAAGCCCGAGTTAGCAGATCTTCAAAATGGCAAAAGAAAAGCCATACAATGCACACAGGGTAACGGCTATTTTTTTTTATGATCAAGTTTTTATCAGAAACTACCGAAGTCAGAAAATACTGGAACAACCTATTTAAAATTCTTAGTGGAGAGGAGGAAGGAGGGACTGTCAAACCAGAATTCTCTATCAAGTACAGATACCCTTTAAGAATAAAAGTGAATTGAAGATATTTTCAGATAAAGAAAAATTAAGAATTCATCACCAGAAAACCTGCACTATAAAGACAAAATAACATTGTCAAGGGGTTTGTAAAATACATAGATACGACACTTTAAAATATCAATAAAGGATGGAGGAAATGGATATAGGTGCTTAAAGGGGTTTTATATTTTATGTACAGAGCTACACCATGAGGTAACCCATGGAAAATTAAGGATATATAGTGTATGCCTATGGTAACAACTAAAGAAGTACGGCTTTTACAAAATAGAAAAATTAACATAGAATTCCAAAAATAATTTTTTTTGAAGGACAAGAGGAGGAACAGGGCAAGTCAAAACAAAATGGCAAAGCCAAACTTAACCATATCACTGACTATGCAAGACACACTCAGAGTCGACAGTACAATTAAAATGCAGAAATTATCACAAAGGCTAAAAAACAGACCCAACCTAATCAAATGCCACATGGTGGTTTTAACATACGTCTGCAGTTTTTGTGACATTTCTCCCCGAGTGACTCCCTTCTAACAGGATCGGCAGAAGCGATGGGGTCTGACTTCGGATACCGGTTGGTAGACGGCGCGCGCCTCCGGCCCCGCCTGCTGGCTCTGCGGAGGCCGGGGTCACGCGGACAGTCCCGCAGCGCCCCGGAGACGCCCGCGTGAGGGAAACCCGGGCCTGTCAGCAGCCAGCACCCACCTGCCAGGCCTACACTGAGCCACCTTTACAAGAACGTTCTCCAGGGAGCTTGAAGACGGCGAGAGCCTGGCCAGCATCTTGACTGCGTCCCCATGCCAGAGCCCTGGCATTTGAAGCCACTAAATGTGGAGTGATGTGTAAAAGAGCAACCCCCATCTAATGTGTGCGTCTAGAAGGGTGATAGGATAAAAATTAAAATTTCGAAGTTTTTGTATGAATTCCAGTTAGTAGGTACCTGGTTGGCTCCACTGGTCAAGCATCTGACTTCAGCTCAGGTCACGATCTCGAGGTGAGTCCCACAGTGGGCTCTGCTGTCACTGCAGAACTTGCTTCAGATTCTCTGTCTCCCTCTCTCTGCCCCTCCCTGCACTCTGGGTCTCATAAATAAACAAATTCCAGTTAACACACAGTGTAATACTAGTTTCGGTGGACAGCATAGTAATTCACTACTTCCATACGTCACCCAGTGCTCATCGCCAGTGCCCTCCTCCATGCCCATCACCTGTTTTCCCCTCTCCCCACCCCCACCAAACCTCAGTTTCTTCTCTGTATTTAAGAGTCTCTTATGGTTTGTGTTCCTATTTGTGACTGATTTTTCCTTCCCTTCTCCTGTGGCCTTCTGTTACGTTTCTCAGATTCCACATAAGTTACAGAAAGATATGCTTTCACTCCTATTTCAGTTAGCAGAGTACCCTCCAGTTCCAGCCACATTGTTGCAAATGGCAAAGATTTCATTCTTTTTGATCACTGAGTCGTATTCCATTGTATAGAAAAACCACATCTTCTTCATCCATCCATCAGTTGATGGACATTTGGACTTTCCCCTTAATTTAGCAGTTGATAGCGCAGCTGTAAACTTGGGGGGACCTGTGCCCCTGTGAATCAGCACTCCTGAAACCTTTGGGTAAATTCCTAGGGCTGCTGTTGCTGCTCACAGGGTAATTCTGTTTTTCATTTTTTTAGGAACTTCCTCATAGCTTCCAAGAGGGGCTGCACCAGTTTGCGTTCCCACCAGCAGTGCACGAGGGCGCCCCTTTTTCCGCAGCCTCACCAGCATCTGCTGTTTCCCGACTTGTTCGTTTTGGTCACTCTGACGCGCGTGGAGTGGCATCTCGGTGTGGTTTTGATCTGCGTGTCCCTGATGATGAGCCATGTGGCGCATCCTCCCAGGTGCCTGTTGGCGTCTGCGTGTCTTCTGCCCTTTTCTTCCCTGGACTGTGTGTCAGGTGTCGAGGTTGCTTAGTTCATCACAGATTCTTGATGCTCACCCTTCATCCGATACGTCGTTTGCAGATACCTTCTCCCTTCCATTGGTTGCCTTTTAGTTTTGTTGATGGTCTCCTTGGCTGTGCAGAAGCTTTTTGTCTTTTTTTTCTTATTTATATTTTTGAGAGAGAAATCATGAGTGGGGGAGAATCCCGTGATGCTTCCAACTGTACAACGCTTCTGGGTCTGAACGAAAGAAAGCTAACTTCCATTCTCCTCTGTCGCAGATTTCCAGCGCACACAGTCAGCAGATGGATGACCTCTTTGATATCCTCATTAAGAGCGGAGGTAGGTCTCACGTCACATCAGAACCTGGGAGAGTGGCCTTTTTTGGATGTTTTCCTTTAGGCCTCATGGCATATCTTTGAGTAGCAAGAAACATTTTTCTAATTCCAACTAAATTTACTGTTTTAAATCTGTTAAGTTAGGACATTAAAACAGCTTCTAAATGGAGGAAAAGCCACTGTTTCAGCTTAAAACAGTAACATAATCTTAGCTTTATCCGTAGACTGTGCCTGTTGAAAATAACAGACCATCTCTAAATAGCAAAGGAAAAACTTCTCACCATGGTCCCCATGTGCGCCACCGCGATGGGGTCAGCGTGCTCCTCACCCCACCTGAGTCCTGTGGCCGTGCGGTGACCTACGCAGACCCCAGTGACGCGGTCAGAGTTCAAAGGCAGTTCAGAAGCACTTTCTATAGATAATTGAGAATTTTAGACTTTATAGTGTATTAGCCTAAAAAGAGCTAAGGGGGAGGGGCGCCTGCCTGGGGGGCTCAGTCAGGTAAGCGTCCAGCTCTTGGCTTCAGCTCAGATCATGATCTCACGGTTTGTGAGTTCCAGCCCCGCATGGGGCTCTGTGCTGACCGCGCAGAGCCTGCTTGAGCTCTCTCTCCCTCACTCATGCTGTCTCTGTCTCTCTCAAATAAACTTTAAAAATTGTTTAAAAACAGAGACCAGGGATGTTAATCACACGCCAGAAAAGTCCAGGGCCTCTCAGCCCCAACCGTATTGTCAAAACAAGTATAAAAAACAGTATTTTAAAATTTCAACAAATGCTGTTTTGGGATAAAGTAGTCTTAAATTACCTTGATAAAAGGAGTTTTATTCGGATTTTTAAACAGTGATCAAAATTTCCCCATTTCTAGCAGGTACTCTTTGGTTTTGAGGACATGGGGAATTCTTGATGTTTGGCTAGAGCTCTGTGTGTCCGAACAGATTTTTCTTTTCCGGAGAACTACACTGGCATCACAAAACAACCTCGTGATAGATCTGTGCCATGGAAATAAAAGAAATAGACTTTTCATGGCCTGGCTTTAGGATTTTTTTAATGTTTTTTCCCACATACATACTTTTTATATGATTAAAAAGCATAATTTTTACAGCCTAAACTTGGAAATTAAAATGTGACAACGTCACCAAATGATGACATGGCATGATTTTTTTTTTTTTTTTTTTTTTTTTTTTTTTTTTTTTTTTTTTTTTTTACTGGCAAAGTATCTTTTATCCTGTTGTAAACCACTGACTGGTAATCACGAGAACAGATTTAAACAGTTGATTATGAGCCTGGTCACTCCCATCGCACTGTCAGTGTTGAGAACAACTGTAGGGACGCCTGCCGGAAGTGAGGAACCACGGCGGCACGAGACACACACGCAGGGACAGCAGCACAGGCAGCACACACAGTCGACAGTCCCTGCGTGGGAGTCACCTGTGTGTTCTCTCCTGTCAGACCTCCCGGCCGTCGAGCTCCCACAGCGGTGACTAAGGCTACACTTCCAAACGAAACCAATCAGATACACTAAGAAAGTAAAAAAAGTTACTTTATTCAAGTAAATGTATCTATCAGAACACTGTCATCTAAGGCATATGGGTTGTTAATTTTCTACTTGACCCAGCAAGGACTAGCACATAATTAGTACTTATTAAGACATTTGCCGGATCTTCAAGGTTTTATATAAATTCAGAAAACAAGACAAAAAAGGCCAAAAAATAAAATAAGGTGCTCCATCTTAAAGAGGGTCAAATGAGCCGTGAGCTGTAATTCAGAAATGTAAGATGCCGTCGAATCTCTTTAGAACTTCACACAGGTCTGCAGGTCAACCCTAATGATAATGGGGGAAAGAATCTGGTTACATCTTTAAGGTATGAAGTGTGTCACTTCATGCCTGCACAAACTGGGGACATACACTGACTCCGAGGGCTCACTGTGAGGGTGGCGGGCCTCTGTGACGGCAGATCCGTGGTAGCCCTGTCCGAAGCCCGGAGTAACTGGGAACAAGACCCCAAAGGTCAAATAAACCAGTCGAACTGTCAGCTCCTCCCGAGGGTTAGACAGCTGCTGGCAGCGCTCACTGCTCTTACTAACGGGACTAGAAAGCACGTCAGAATGTTGTAAATTTAAAATGTTATTCAACTAAAAAGAGCCGTCACCCTACAGGTTATCAAGGACTCTATCGGATCTGACCAGTAGCCTTCTCTTCCTACCCCTAAGGGGGACTGTGTAAAAGGCATCACAAAGTAGCAGGGTAACTGTCCTGGTAATTAATAAAAATGTTAAAACAGTAGCAAACCATGACTTACTAATCACGTCCATTATTTTGCGCAGAGATTTCCCTCCCTATAAAGGAAGAGCCTTCTCCTATTTCCAAAATGAGGCCCGTGACGGCCAGCGTCACCACAATGCCAGTCAGCACGGCGGTGTCCCGGCCGCCGCCCCAAGTTCAGACGGCACCACCGGTCTCCGTAGAGCCCCTGAGCAGTCTGTCCGCCAGCTTAGAGAACCAGCTAGAAGCTTTCCTGGACGGAACGCTCCCTTCGGCCAACGAACCGGCTCCGCTGCCAAGCAGCGGCGATGACCGAGAGCCCTTCTCTCTGATCGAGGACCTCCAGACCGACCTGCTGGGCCACTCGCACTCCCCCATGGAGACTTCCGAGGCCCAGTTCGCGGCAGGCACCCCCTGTCTGTCCCTCGACCTCTCCGACTCCAACCTGGACAACATGGAGTGGCTGGACATCACCATGCCCGGCACGTCAGGACTCACCCCGCTCAGCGCCACCGCTCCCAGCATGTTCTCCGCCGACTTTCTAGATCCGCAAGACCTGCCGCTGCCATGGGACTAACGTCACAGATGTCCCATCCGAGGTCACGAGGTCTGAGAAGAGGAAGGTCATTCGGATGAGGGCGTTCTTAGAAACAGATCCGTAGCGGCGTGGTTGCTATTAAAATATGTTGTCATAGAAAGGGTGGCGAGACCGTCACAGCCTGGAAGCCGTGTGAGACAACCCGGCATCGCCTCCGGCAGTGAATTTCTACAGTTTAACCCAGCGCAGGGCCTTCTGACAGATCACTGGTCAAAGTCGACTCCTTTGTTTCTCCAGACTTCAGTCAAGAACGCAGAGCACCTTTAGATAAAGACGCAACAGAGAGACGGGTGCAGGATAACGGCATGAGGATTCTCTCCCAACGACCTTTAACCCCCTGTGGTCCCCGTAAGACCCCAAATAAAAGGCAGACGGCTCCACTCACAAGAGAATGCCAGCTGCGCGAGGTGAGGGGCCACCGCACTCGGTGTCCCCGAGAACCGCCCCGCGCCCGGCCTCGGGTGGCACAGAGCGCCCGCCGGCTCCCAGACCGCCCCCGCCGCAGCTTCCCGGCTCCACCCGGTAACCAGCACCGCTGGGTCTGTGTTGTGTTCATTTTGTGATCTGAGGAGTCTCACTTTAGATTCCCAAGAGTCAACCTAAGTGGATGATCTTTCCCCATCACCAGACAATGTATAAAATACTGCCATAAACCACTGTACAAAGTCCACATAGAATGATAACACTGAAGATTCTATTAGCAACCCTCGGGGCTGATAAGATTCATTTTCATGTGTATATTAGTCATTTGTTCGCACACTCTGACCCTGTGGTGTGTACAGCCTACACTGAGGAAAGGAAGTGGGTGTCCAGTGGCCCCACATGTTTTAATAACGCGGATATTTCTAGAGCACTTGAGCCATGTGTATGTCCGCATGTAAAGAAAAGCTGACTGATTTCAGGTAACCAGGCCCATCTCAAAGAACCCGGGAAGGCTCCAGGGCCACCCATCTTTCTGAGCTGGGGAGTTGCAAAGAGGGGGCAGGGCAGAAGGCTGTCGGCAGCCGGACGTCCCTGCAGCAGCTCCGAGCTCCACGCTCACCAGGCCGGCCGCCGGCCACCAGCTCTGGCGCCGCCTCTGTCACTCTTCCCTGTCGTTTTACAGGCTTGTAACTGGACGTCACACCCGAGCTCCCGCTGTAGTATCAAGCCAAGGATTGAAAAACTGGAGGTGTTATTAGTTTTTTTTTATATACACAGAAGTTATCACGTTTGTTGAGTCATTTCTTAAGAGTTTTCTAAAATGCCAACTATCACAGGACTTCCGAAATTATGTCAAGCTAGTCATTTGCGTAGATGATAAAATGTAAATAACTTAAGAAAAACCCTGAAATCTACCAAAAAGCCTGAAGGTGTCTATTGAATACCATCGTCTCCACTTTGTGGGAGCCCGAGGGTCACACTGCTGACACCCCACTGTTGCTTCCTCTGGGTCACTGAGTGGGGGATAGATCCCCACGGAGACACGCAGGAGCCAGCCTGATCCAGCACCTGGAAAGAACTGGGGAACCGCTGCTGGGCGTGCGTTCTGCCGCAGAGCTC
This sequence comes from Helogale parvula, assembly GCA_004023845.1. Lineage (NCBI taxonomy): Eukaryota > Metazoa > Chordata > Mammalia > Carnivora > Herpestidae > Helogale > Helogale parvula. The sequence goes on along the minus strand of PJEM01005680.1, from coordinate 24,364 downwards.
ACCTTATTTCAAATTTTTAGTTTGGCTTCTAGATTTTACTGTAGTCCAGGAAAGCCCGTTTTTCAGTCTGCGGTCGCCCAGAACCATGGAGCCCTCAGCGCCCTGGTACTTCCCAACTTGAAAGCACTTCTGAGTGGTTCCTGGCAGAGGCCCTGGTGCTCCGTGGTCGGAGGGAGTGGTCACACCACGCGTGGGCTCCAATGACTCTGGTTCCCAGGACGCAGCCGCCCTCTGAGGGGCCAGGACTGTCCACTTGGGCAGGCCCTTCTCTCAGGGGAGGTCGCGGCCTGGGGCCTTTGTCTGGGGCACGTCCAGTCCCCGCGTGGACGGAGCAGCATCTTCACTCGGATATAAACAGCGTGTTTGATCGGCACCACACTCCCAAGGGACTGTCGCTGACTCCCGCCCACCTCCTGCCCCTTGTCCCCGAGCCGCCTGCACAGCGGGGGTCCCAGCCCTCGGCCCCCCTCATCACTTTCGTAAAGTAGGGTCTGCCACACGCCCCAGGAAGGCCGCTCTCCAAACGCACCCCGCTTCCCCGGCCTGCTGTCTGGCCCCCACGACTCGCAGGTGCCCGCCTCGCCCGTGTGCTCACGCCTATCCGTGCGGCCTTCCTCGGAAGGCACCAGGCCTCCGGCATCCATGCCGCCCAACATGCCGGGTCCCTGTTCTGGGTCAGAGTGAGGACACAGCATGCGCAGCGTGTGACGTGACCCAAGAGGACACAGTCAAGCCCCCCCAGCCTGACTCGGTGGACAGAATGCTAAGTGTGACGGAGAGGTGGTCACTACGGAGGACGGTTCTTGTTGTCTGAGGGGAGCACGGAGCCCAGGGCGGCACGGCCGGGTGACGTCCAGTGTGCGCGGGCGGCGCGGACCTTAGTGCTGTGCGTCGTCTCGCAGAGCAGCGTTTGCCAGAGACGGCCAGCGCCCGGACAGACGCCTTCCCTCGCCCAGTCCTCCTCCCCTAAGTGTTCCCGAAGAAACATGACAGTTCCACGCTTGCCTTTCGATTGTACGCAGCTGTGGGTCGTGTCGCCGGGGGCCGGATGAACCGAAAGTTCCACCGCAGCGGCTCTGGTCTTCGGAAGCCCGGGGCATGCGGGCACCCCGTACGCTCTGCCAGCAGGTCGTGAGTGGCTCACATTCTGGCATTTTCCTGAATTGTGCGATCTACTGTACAGTGTTTGCCACATCTTTGTACAAAGATACAGTCTCAATTCGTGGGATTTCTTGCTCAGATGCTTTGTGTTTTAGAGGACTGTTTTCATAGCGCTGGAGAGACCTTACGTCCCTTCCTTTTCTCACTGCACGGTTCTGCGATCCACGAAATGGAGGTTTTAGGAGGTGCTGTTTCAGAACCGGGGCGCAGGCAGTCTGCTGCTACCTACTGAAAGCAGAGCCCTAGTGATGAGACGGCGCCGCGGAGCCGTGCAGTCAGCAGCCCTGCGCACCGAGCCGGCGGCATGTCGCCCGTTCTGTCACCAAAGTTGACTCAGGCTTCCTCTGCCCTCAACCCCAGATCATTCCAGGCCATGCAGCTCTGTTCGGAGCCCTTTCAGAATTCCCAGGCCGAAACCAGCCCCAAGAGCTGGCCAGGCAGCAAGTCCCCACAAGCGATGGGACAGTCCCTCTAGTCTGCAAACAGACTTGGTCAGAGAGAAGCCTGACCTCCCGGGCTCCTGCTGGCCATCGGGGCCGGCGGCACCACGGGGAACTTTCTAGAGAAGTTTGGCAACAACTGTTCACCAGCAAGCAACACAGGTCCATTGATCCAGATCCACAGTAACCCTCCAGTCTCTGCCGTCCATCTCTGCACAAGTGTGGAAGGCCGCACAGACTGTCCACTGCCCTGGAGGCCATGCAGTTAGCCCCCGTCATCCAAGAACAGTAACTGGAAGGCCAGGTTTATCGGGGAGCACGGCTCCCAAGTGCAGACCTGTACATTTGGAGAGCATCCTACCCGCGTTTCAGCCCATCCTCTAAGTGGCTCCCGTCAAAACTGGAAAATAACAAGATGCAGTGATTCTCTGTCCTGGTCCCGCCCTTGCTCGCTCACCGGTCCATCCGGGCCACCCTTCTCATTTGTGAGGTGACTGCCTGCATGACACTAAAGAGGTCTGTGTGTTCCCGTCCCCCCCCCCCCGCAGTATTTGAGGCACACCCGCACCACTGCGGTCTCTCTCCCTGCGCTCAGAGCTGATTCGAGGCCTGCAGTTCATCAAGCTTCTCATGTTTACAGAAGGGCGCTTACCCTCCACACTCACACACTGCTCTGGGCATCGGTAGTGGGAAAGGTCCCAGTTCTGGGACGCGGGGATGGCGGTCTCAAGACCAAAGGTGCTGTCTGGAATCAAAATACGTCACTGGCGATAATCACACAGCTGTTGTGTTTAACAGAGCTTTGTGCCAACTCCGAAGACAAAGCTTCAACCAAGTTCACAGAATCACGGAGACTCGTAACAATTACCTCTCTACATGATGCTGTACGGAAACTTGCTAACTTGGTAGGAGGAGGGAGCATTTAGGGAAGGGTTTAGTATCTACCAAAAGTACTTAACCTCAAGTAACCAGTAGTAATGCAAACTTGCTTTACAGGAACCAAAGGCATTGCCAAGTATTTGCCAAAAGGAGGCACTTTTTATTTAAAATTTGAGACTAGCGAGCTCTCAAGAATCAGTCCCAAAAAGGTATTATCCATTTAAGGTTATAATTTTCACAAAGATGTAGATATCTCTCTGTTGTTTTCATGTAAAATAGTATAGATTTGTTTTGTTGGTTTAAGAAGAATGCATATTTAGTAGTAAAACAGAATTTCTTCATAGGTACCGATTAGTTTCCTTTGTTTCTTGCTTGCGGTAGAAACACAGCGTGGCAGGTGTTTCTCTTCTTATTTTCATGGTCACATCATGTCTTAGCATCTCACTTTATGAAAACAAGGAGAAAGACACCGATCTGCAGAGCCCCGCTTACTAAAGCACTAGCCTGATAAACAAAGAATTATGGCAATCGGGGGTCCATTCGTGTATTGCCTTTATGTTGTTTTTTTAAAAGAAAAACCATGATGCCTTTGTACTTGCTGTTTGCACCCCTGAGATCAAGTCCTTACCGTGTCTGAAGGCCACACGTTTTGCACATGTACTGTACAGAGGTGACGCATACTGTATTTTTATATGTGTGCACACTGCTCGTCGGATCTTTTGTACATAGTGGCAGTATCATAGCCGATCGGGAAACGTTTGATATCTCAGCAATTTTGCATTTTTTGTGTCTCAAATAAAAAACATTTTGATGTACTACGGTTCTTGCTGTGCAGAGGGAGGGCCACACCCCTGGGCCGGGAGGGCCACCGCAGAGCAGGGCGCGGATGCCGAGGAGACCCCGGCTTCACACACCCCCCACCCCCGCACGGCACCGGCCGCAGACGGAACCGGGAGTCTCCCTGAGGTGAACCCCAGCTCACATGCCGAGTGGGCCTCCCTCCCCAAGTCCAGGAACCTGGGAGACGAGATAGGAGTCGGGACTGGCCCAACTTGAACCTGACAAGATTTACACCCACGTCCTGTCCACTCAGGAAACGCTTACGGGAAGATAGGATCGAGCACCTGGTTTGCCCTGGGGGGCGGTGCAGACATCCGTGCAGTGAAGACACGCACACTTTGATAGCAGTCAATAGCACCAACAAACTTCCTGAAAGATCCAGATGATCCTTCAGCCTGACCAAGTTTCAAACACACACACACGCACGCACGCACACACACACTCCGACAACCACACTACAAGGTGTTTTTATATAGACCACATAAAATGGTCTTTAGAATTAGGTCTTCTTCTAGTAAGATGGCATTTAATTTTTAACCCAAAAGCCCATGGTTAAGATAAAGCTTTGAGGAAAACCGCATTCTGTCTTCCTCCTTGCTTTGGTGAAATAACACAGTGATGAGCACACTTGGTTGGAAACCGTACCGTCCACCTGATTATGACCCGGGCCCTGAATCAGCCACAGAAAGGGAGAAAAAGCAAGATCACCGATTCCCTCGGTGCAACAAAGTGGTCATCAGCTGTGACGTGGAGGGACCAAGATAGCAGCCTCAATAGATCCGGAAGTACACGATGCTTCCAAGGGGTTAAAACATTGTGCCCCCCCCCCCAACTGCAGGGTGACAACCCTGTCACCATGTGCCAAGTGCCCCGGCCTTTGAGGAGAGGCCATGGGAAGAGCAGAGAGCTTTAGGGACGGTCCCCATGGGAAGGATGCTCCGGGCAGTGCGCGGGCTGGGCGAGCTCAGGGCTAGCAAGCCGTCCGGGCTGAGGCCACAGCTGGACGCTTGAGTCTGGCCGCAGGACACGCTCACACACAGTCTGAGAAACAAGGTCTGGAAAGGGAGGAGGCGGCCGTGTCCTCAAGGGTCCCCGGCCTTGAGGGGCTTCGGGGCCTTCCGTGGACCACTGTCAGCACTGGGTCACGCGGGGCCTTCGAACGCTGCTCAGATACTGGACCCGGCCCTCCCCGAGCATCCTGAAAGCGTGCGCGCACATTTGCTCTAGAATCGAGGCAAGCGCCACATCGGTAAATACACACAGGCTTAGCGAGGGCGGGAAGTGCACTGAGCCAAGGCAAGCCCCCCTTCGTGCCGGATGTGACCTTCAAGTCACCGACCCTTTCACGTGGTCACAGCATCCTCTTGAATGTTTGTCACCTATCCCCCATCCCCCCCATGGCTCCTCCCACACGAAGCTTCGCTTCTGAGGAGTCTGATGGCTACAGATTTTATCCTAATTCACCTTCCAGAAAGACCCTCATCTTGAGATCCTGGCCATTGTTTCTGCTAGTTTCTATGGCAAGTTAAAATCAAACCCATATTGCGTGATTAGCAAAAAACCAAGATGCTCATCAGCTTGTGGAACACCCCCTTGTTGGATAGCACTGTGTCACAGATCAGTCCTGGAAGGGACCCCTGGTGACGGCCCAGCTGGCCGTCACCCCGGTGGACGCGCCCCTATGCTATGCATAGCACAGGAGACTCGCCAGCATCTAAAACCCAAAGGAAGCAAATGCCGGTGTCGTCCTGTCCAAAGCTGAAGTTTAACTGAGGAGCAGGAGGGGCCTTTATTCAGGTTGATGTGTTTCCAGAGCGCTTAGGGGGGCTCAGTGGGTTAAGCATCTGACCATCTATTTCAGCTCAGGTCATGATCTGCCGGTTCATGAGTTCCAGCCCCAGGTGAGGCTCTGGGCTGACAGCGCGGAGCCTGCTTGGGATTCTTGGTCTCCTTCTCTCTCTGCCCCTCTCATGCTCATGCTCTCTCTCTCAAAAATAAACTTAAAAAAACAAAAAGGATTTAAAGCAATTCCCATCAGAGACGCCAGTGTAGGCCTTTGAGGGCTTTGCTGTGTCCCTGTCTCACGGCCCCATGGAAGTCAAGTCACACTAAGCAGAATGGCAGACCGAGCTCTCTGCCCGTGACGTTCTGTGGACAAACTTTTATTACAACACTTCCCCAGACCGTTAGGTTTATGTGCTCTACTTAAATTATGTCTGTCAAGCAACTTGGAAGGCTGACCAGGACCTCCCATTCCCTGGAGATACACAAGCCGCAGTGGGCAGACCAAAGGCAGGTACTACAATCCAAAGCTACTTAACCCTTCTCCCCACGCTCCTCGTGCACAGTGCCAGCAGGTGGGGACCCAACCAGGGACAGAAACATCGTCACTGCTGCACGATCCCAGACCCCGTGCCAGACGCTTTATGTGCGTTACCTCGTTCAGCCACAAGTCTGTGAGCTATGACGTGTGATTACCCCCATTTTACAGATGTGCCAACTGAGGACACAGAGGGGAATGACTTGCCCAAAATGACAAAGCAGAGCACAGATCTGAGACCACACTTCTGACACCCCAGGACCCAGACTATTTCTGCAGACTTGGGGCTCCATTCTGCTATGTTAGGAATTCCATTGATCCCAGCCGACTTCATTTACATCCGTCAGGAGGTTCACCCCAACTGGGTTTCTGTCGATCTGTTCTCACACATTTTACAAAGCAGCTGCTCCCAGGATCGGTGTGTGGCATTCACAGCACAGCTGTTACCCGGCCAGCCAGCTACAACCTGGACTCCAAGACTGCGACGTGGCCCGTGAACCCCAGCGGCCAGGCCGCACAGTGAGCGACTCACCACCCAACACCGCCTCTCACGGCCGGGACTTCCGTAGCCACTGAGGCATACCCCCAAGCCCGAGAGTTCCGGAACCATCTTATAACATCTAGTTGAGTTCAAGATACAGACCCTGTGACTCCATGTTTGTGGTCGACATCCTTGAGAACCCCCCGGGCCCCCGACAGCCAGGGGCCAGAATGGACACTAACGCACCGTTTACAAACAAGAAAAACACCCTGTATGCCTTCCAGGTGGAGAACTTCTCAACATGGCAGTTTACATAAAGGAACGACACCAATGTGTCCGGGTGAAAGAATCTCGAAGCAAAATGCTTAGGAGAACCAAGTGCAGGATGAAACAGATCGAAGACCTAAGTCAAATTCTTTTCTTTTGTTGTTGTTTTGCTGGGGGGGGGGGGGTAGAATCTTAGCATGTTCCACGCCCAGCACAGAGCCTGACATGGGGCTTGATCTCACAACCAGGAGATCATGACCTGAGCCAAAATCAAGAGTCAGACGCCCAACCAACTGAGTCACCCAGGTGCCCTTCAAGTACCATTTATGTTTGTTTGTTTATTTGTTTGGGGGGGGGGGTAGGAGAATCCTAAGCAGGTTCCATGTGGGGCTCAAACCCATAAAACGTGAGATCACGACCTGAGCCAAAACCAAGAATCAGACGCTTTAACCAACTGAGTCACCTAGGCGTTCCTCAAGGAACACTTTAAAAACAAGAATGCTCTGTGGTTTTATATATATATATATATATATAAATATAAAGTATAAAAATATGGCTGGGAAAGACGTCAATTTCAAGATTCAGGATACTTCTGGGAAGAAAAGAAATTAGATAGTAGTAGGTATGAAGTAAGCTTCGACTAATACTGAGTATTTTATTTAATTTCTTCAGCATTTTACTAAACTCTAAAGCCATATAGAAAACCATTAACATTTGCTTACTGGCCGTTGACTTCTTTATTCTCCGCTATTCGGTGAGTTGGAAATATTTTGTTTAAAATAACGAGAGTTATTAGGGAATACTAGCAGCAACTATACGCCAATAAATTCACTTAGATAAACCAGGCAAATTCCTAGAAAGATGCTCCTATCAAAAATTAACAAGAAGAAATCAAATATGAAGACCTATACAAGTACAGAAATTAATTTTTTTCTTTTTTTAAATGTTGATTATTTATTTTTGAGAGAGAGCACGCCTGAGGGAGGGCAGAGAGAGAGAGGGAGACACAGAATCCGAAGCAGCTTCAGGCTCTGAGCTGTCAGCACAGAGCTCAATGTGGGGCTCAAACTCATGAACCGTGAGATCATGACCTGAGCCGAGGTCGGACACTTAACCAACTGAATCACCGAGGTGCCCGTGAATTAATTCTTAAAAACTCCTAATCCTATGGCTTCACTGGTGAATTCTACCAAAACTTCAAAGGATAACAATTTTTCACAAACATTTTTGAAAAAAATAACTCATTCTGTTAGGTATCACCCTGACACCAACACCAAGACATCCCACGAAAATAAAACGAACAGACCAGTACTGCGCAGCAGGATACGCACAACATCCTAAACCAAAGACGAGCAAACCCAATCCAACAACATGTAGAAAGTGGTCCACAGCAGCGCCGGGTGGGGGTGACCGCAGGGACACAAAGTTGGCCTCACATCTGAAAATAATTAGCGAAAGGCACAAAAGCTATATAATTACCCCAGATGAGAAAGGCATTTGACAGAACTCAACATCCCCTCATGATAAAACTACATCATGAACTCGGACTAGCCGCGAATTTTCTCAGACTGATAAAGGTCGTCTAAACGGAACCCAGAGCAAACATACTTATTGAAGACTGGGTGCTTGTCCCCAGTGGCCAGGAAAACAACAAGGATGACCACCGTGACCACCTCTATTTCAAACTGCACTGGGGGTCCTGACCAGGACAGTTATGCAAGAAAGATAAGTTATCAGATCGGAAAGGAAGAAGTAAAACTCTATGTATACGAGATAATATGATCTTGTAGATAAAGAATCCTATGAAATCCACTAAGAATCGATTTCTTTTTTTAAAAATGTTTTTAAATGTTTATTTTTTGAAAGACACAGAGTGTGAGCAGGGGAGGGGCAGGGAGAAAGAGACCAAGAATCCAAAGCAGGCTCCAGGCTCTGAGCTGTCAGCATAGAACCCAGTGTGGGGCTTGGACCCACGAACCGTGAGATCATGACCTGAGCCGAAGTTGGATGCTTAACCGACTGAGCCACCCAGGCGCCCCTCTTGGATTTCTAAACAGTAACAATGAACAAACCAAAATTCAAGAAAGCAATTCCACTTCTAGTAGCATCAAAAAGAATAAAATACTTGTGAGTAAATTTAAAAACAGAAGCAGAAGCCATACTCCGAAAACTACAAAACAGTGCAGAAAACAACTAAAAGGGACAAATAAATGAATAAACATCCCATGTTCATGGATCAGAAGACTTTTCCAAAAACTGATCTCTAGATTAAATATACTCCCTACCAAAATCCCAGCTGACACTCTGCTGGAACAAACAAGCTGATCCTAAAATTCATATGGAAATTCAGGGTATCCAGAATAGCCAAAACAATACTGAGAAAGAAAAACAAAGTTGGAAGACTCACACTTCTGGGCTTCAAAACTTACTACAAAGCTACATTAATACAAACTTTGGTATTAGCATAAGGATAGATATGTATGGGACACTTGGGTGGCTCAGCTGGTTAAGCATCCGACTTCGGCTCAGGTCATGAACTCATGGTTTGTGGGTTCAAGCCCTGTGTCAGGCTCTCGTGGAGGCTGCTTCAGATTCTGTGTCTCCCTCTCTCTCTCTGCCCCTCCCCTGCTCACACTCTCTTTCTCAAAAATAAACATCAAGGAAAAAAAAAAGATAGACATACACATCAATGGAATAGGATTGAGAGTCCAGAAATAAACTCTCATATTTATGATCGATTTAAGAAACATCATTCTCTTAGGACAAGTGTTAGGCTTACAGCAGAATTAACGGGGAGGGAGAGAGAGCTCTATCCTCCCTCCGCCCCACTATCAGCATCCCCCCTGGAGTGGTACGTTTGTTGCAGTTGATGACCCTACGCCAACAGATGACTGTCACCCAAAGTTGATGGTTCACACTAGGGTTCTCTCTTGCTGTTCGAGGTTCTGTGGGTTTGGAAATAAGTGTTATGACAGGTACTCATCACTAGGCTATCAGATGGAGTATTTTCACTGCCCTGTGCTCTTCCTCTTCACCCCTCCCCACAACCCAACCTCTGGCAACCCCTGATTTTTTTTTTTTTTTTTTTACTGTCTCCATGGTTTTGCCTTTCCAAACTATCACACAGTGTGTAGCCTTTTTCGGATTGGCTTCTTGTACTTCGGAATATGCATTTAAGTTTCTTCCAGGTCTTCTCATGGCGTGATGGCTCATTTCCTTTCAGCCCCAAAAAACATTCTACAGTCTATTCATCAGTTCACCTACGGGCTGGTGGTTCCCACGCTCCGGCAAGCATGATTAAATATGCCGCCAATAGCTGTGTGCAAGGTTTTGTGTCAAAAAGTTTTTGTGAAAAAGTGCTCAACATCACTCATCATCAGAGAAACGCAAATCAAAATCATCACGAGATACCATCTCCTAGGTGTTGGAATGACTATTATCACAAAGTCAAAAGATAACAGCTATTGGCGACGAGGGAGAGAAATCGGGACCCTCATACAACGGAATGGAAAGTGGTGCGGCCATTATGGGAGAGAGCGCGAGGCTCTATCAAAACACTAAACAGAGAACCGCCTCTTCGAACAACCAGTAGGCCGCGCACCCCCACTCGAGGAGCACATCCGGAGGAAATAAAATCACTGCTCACAGAGAGACCTGCACTCCAGGCGTCGGGGCAGTATTATTCAGTGGCTCTGATAAAGAAACCTAAGCCTCTGCAGACAGGTGTGGTGTGTATGCACAATGGGACAGGGCTCAACCTTTAAAAACCAGGAAATCCTGCCTTTTGCAAAAACGCAGATGAACTGGAGGACTTTAAGCTACGTGAGTAAGTCAGATGCAGAAAGACAAATCCTGCATGATCTCATTTACATGTAGAATCTAAAAAAGCCAAACTCACAGAAGCAGAGTAGAATGAAAGGTGACCAGGGGCTGCAAGAAAGGAGAAAGAGGGGAGATGCTGGCCAAACGTGCAAGGTTTCAGGCTCAGATGAAGACGTTCTGGGCGCCTGATGTACACCACGGCCTGTGTCTCACCTGCTGTGTTACACACCTGACGCCTGCTGACAGAGGCGATCCTAAGTGTTCCCACCACACACACATCAGTATGGGAACTCTGTAAGGGAATGAGGGTGTTAAGTAGGCGGACTGTGCTAATCATTCCACAATGTGCATCAAATCATCACAATGTGTACCTTAAATATACGTGATTTTTATTTGTCAACAACACCTTACTAAAGCTGGGGGGTGGTTAAGTGATGAAAGAAAAAAAAAACAACTGAGGGGCACCCGGGGGGGCTCAATCATTTAAGCCTCTGACTCTTGATTTCAGCTCAGGTCATCATCTCACGGTTCATGAGTTCGAGCCCCGCATCAGGCCCCATGCTGACTACACACAGGCTGCTTAGGATTCTCTCTTCCCCTCTGACCCTCTCCAGCTCATGCTCACTCGCTCTCAAAATAAATAAGCTTAAAAAAACACGAACACACACACACACACACACACACACGCACACATACACACGTGGCTGATGGGGTACCTGGGTAACTCCGTCAGTTAAGTGTCCGACTTCAGCTCAGGTCATGATCTCGTGGTTCAAGAGTTCGAGCCCTGCATCAGGCTCTGTGCTGACAGCTTAAAGCCTGGAGCCTGCTTTGGATTCTGTGTCTCCTTCTCCCTCAACCCCTCCCCTGCTCATTCATTTTCTCTCTCTCTTTCAAAAGTAATAATAAAACATCATTAAAAATTTTTAAAAACACAATTGAATATTATACAGTATTATACACCAAACCGTCCTTCAGAAATGAGGGAGAAATTGAAACAGTCGCACATGAGCAAAAGCTGAAGGCGTTCATTCCTCGTCCTGCCCTACAAGAAATGCTAATGGGAGTCCTTCAATCTGAAATGGAAGAACAGACAGTAATAACTCAAAGTGCTATGAAGATATCAAAATATCAAGTTCTCCAGTAAAGAACTTTATAGCATAGGTATATATATATATATGGACAAATAAAAACAAATAATGTTGTCACTTTGGTTCTCAACTCTACTTTTTACCCTTTCATAGGCTATCAAGGTCAAAATCATAAAAGTAATTCTACATCTGCATTAGTGGGTTCATAACATATGATGGAATTTGTGACATCAATAACATAAAGGGGGGAAGCGAGGTTGTAAAGATGTAGGATTTTTATATGTAAGTGAAGTTAACTAATTAAATACAATGTTATAACTTTAGGATGTTGTATGTAATCCTCATGGAAACCACAAAGAAAATATATACAGAATATACGTAGAAGGAAATGAGAAGGAACTCAAAATGAGTCAAGGCTGAAAAAAAATCACCTAAAGACAAAGGCAGGAAGAAGGACGGAAATGAAGGACAAAGCAGCCACAGGACGTACAGAAAATACATAAAGCGGTGTTATTAAGCGCTTCCCTATCAGTAATTAAATGTTAACGGATAAAAATCTCCATTTAAAAACACAGCTTGGCATAATGGATTTAAAAAAAAAAACAGGACTGGGGGCACCTGGGAGGCTCAGTTGGTTAAGCATCTGACTTGGGCTCAGGTCATGATCTCACGGTCCCAGAGTTCGAGCCCGTGTTAGGCTCTGTTGCTGTCAGTTCAGAGCCTGGAGCCTGCTTTGGATTCTGTCTCTTCCTCGCTCTCTGCCCCTCCCCCACTCACACTCTGTCTCTCTCTGTCGCTCAACAAATGAGTAAATGTTAAAAACATTTTTTAAAAACAAACAAAAAAAGCAACCCAGGTATGACCCAAGTATATGCTGTGAGGGACTCATCTCAGACCTCAGAGCATGCACAGATTGAAACTGCAAGGATGGGAAAAGTTATTCCATGAAAATCATAAACCCTAAAGAACAGGTGTAGCCATACTACAGAGAAAATAGACTTTAAGTCAAAAACTTCTACAATTGATAAAACAAGGACATTATATAATAATAAAGGGGTCAATTCACAAGTATATAATGACTATAAACATATGCACACATCACAGATCTGAAATATATAGACATTGACAGAATATACGAAAAATTCCTATAATGCAACAACCAAAAAAAAAAAAAACCCACCAATTTTAAGATAAACAAGCAACTTGAATAGACATTTCTCCAAAGAAAGTATCTAATAGCCAATAAGCACATGAAAAGATGTTCAGTATTAATAATCATTAGGGAGATGCAAATCGAAATCCCGTGATGTACACATTCCCACCCATTAGGATAAATACTAAAAAGAAAGAAAGTAAAGAAGGAAGGGAGAGAGAGAGAGAGAGAAGGAAGGAAGGAAAGGAAAGGGAAAGACAGAAAGAAAGAAAAAGAAATAAGTTATTGGGTGGGTGCAGATCTGGAGAAATTAGAACCCCGTGTATTGTTGGTAAGAATGTAAAATGGTGCAGCCACTATGGAAAACAACATGACCATTCTCTCAAAAAAAAAATTTTTAACAGAATTACCATATGATCCAGCAATTCCACTCTGCATGTATACTCAGAAGATTTGAGAGCAGGGTCTTTTTATTTTTAATGTTTATTTATTTTTGAGAGACAGAGCGAGAGCGAGAGAGAGCATGAGGAGGGGAGGGGCGCGCGCACACACACACACACACACACACAAGAATCTCAAACAGGCTGCTGGCTCTGAGCTGTCAGCACAGACCCTGACATGGGGCCTGAACCCACAAACTCCAAGATCATGACCTGAGCCAAAGATGGACGCTCAACTGACTGAGCCACCCTGCACCCCAAGAGCAGGGTCTTAAAAGAGATATTTGTGTACCCTTGTCCATAAGAGAATTGTTCACAGTAGCCAAAAGGGAGAAGAAACCCGTTTCCACTGACGAATGATGGATAAACAAAAGGTGGTATATACATATAAGGGAATATTATTCAGCCTTAAAAGTTCAGAAACAGTCAATTCAAATCCACAGCTTGACAGCAGAATGGTACTTGCCAGGAGTTGTCATAGAGGACGATGGAGACTTACTGTTTTATGGGTACAAAGCTGCAGTTTTCCAAGATGAAAATAGTTCTGGAGATGGACAATGCTGATGGTTACACAACTGAATGTACTTAGTCCACTGAACTATACACCTAAGATGGGAAAATTTATGTTCTGTGTGTTTTATCACCATTAAACGTTTTTTAAGCAACTGGGAGAGGGGGGTACACATTATGTATAATGGAGCAAAGATTTGGATTATGGCGGATTTCTTGTTGCAAATAATATAAGCTAGAAGATAATGGAGCACCATCTTTAAAATGCTGGAAGATAGAAAGCTGTTGGCCTATGGTTCTATTACCTGCAAAACTAGCTTTCAAAAATGAAGGCAAGATGTTCTCCGACATACAGAAGCTGGAACAATTCATCACCTGCAGATTCTTATAACAAGAATACTAAAGGAAGTGCTTCAGGAAGAAGAAACAGGACTCCAGATGCATCTCTGGATTTACACAAAGAAAGGAAGAGCACCAGAAATGGGAACTATACAAGTATGTGACAACTTTTCTTAGTATTTAAATCTCCTAAAAGGTCATTAACTAGAACTAATAGAGAATAGAAATATGATAAACATACCCATATCAATTGGCTCATTAAATGTAAACAGTCTAAATAATCCAATGAAAAAGGCAGAGGTTTTTCAGAATGGCTAAAAAAGCAAACCCTAACTCTGCTACCTACAAGAAATACTCTTCAATTATAAAGACACAGATAGAGCTTAAAAGTAAACATATAGAAGATACTGTCCTATACTACTACTCAACTACTGAAATGGCTATCTATTTTTTTGAAATGGCTTTATTTTTCTGAGACAAAATTTCTAAGATTTTCAGAGCAAAGAACAGGACCAGAGATAAACAAGATCATTTCATAATGATAAATTAATCAAAAGTCCAAAGAATTCTGTTCATGTACTTAACAACAGATTGAGACAGGGGTGCCTGGGTGACTCAGTCATTTAAATATCTAACTCTTGCCTACAGCTCAGGTGATGATCTCCGTTGGTTCAGGCCTCACACCAGGCTCTGTGCTCACAGTGCAGACCCCTGCTTGGGATTCTGTTTCTCTCTCTCTCTGTCCCTCCCCTGCTTGCTCTCTCAGATAAAAATGAAAACAAAACAAAAAAAAAACATAAAAACAACAACAGATTGAAACATGAAATAACAAATTACAGAATTTCTAAGGGATATAGACAAATCCACAGTTACAGTCAAATTTTAATACCCTCTCAGCAACTGATAGGCCAAGTCAAGAGAAACTGAGGAAAAATTTATTTTAAGATTTTAAAATATTAGCAGCCAATTTGATATGTATGAAACACTTTACCCAATAACAGAATATGCAGTCTTTACAAAGGCACATCTTTCCCTCCCACAATGGAATTAAATAAGGAATCAATAAAAGGAAGATCCTTTTGAAAACCCCCAAATATTTGCAAACTACAAACTGTGGGTCAAAAAAGTCAAAAGAGGGGCACCTGGGTGGCTCAGTCGGTTAAGCGTCTGGCTTCAGCTCAGGTCATGATCTCATGGTTTGTGCATTTGAGCCCCCGCGTCGGGCTCTGTGCTGACAGTTCAGAGCCTGGAGCCTGCCTCAGATTCTGTGTCTCCCTCTCTCTCTGACCCTCCCCTGCTCATTGTCTCCCTCTCTCAAAAATAAATTAAAACCAAAAAAATTTTTTTAAAAAGTCAAAAGAGAACATAAGTATTCTGAACTTATATCAAACAATATATCAAAAGGTGTGATAGACTGCTAAAGCAGTATATGGAGGGAAATGAATGGCACTAAATGCTTTCAATAAAAAAGAAGAGTCTTAGGGCGCATGGGTGGCTCAGTCAATTAAACGTTCGACTTCAGCTCAGGTCATGAGCTCACGGTTCCAGAGTTCAAGCCCCGTGTTGGGCTCTGTGCTGACAGCTTGGAGCCTGGAGTGTGCTTCAGATTCTGGGTCTCCCTCTCTCTCTGCCCTTCACCTGCTTGTGCTCTGTCTCTGTCTCTCAAAAGTAAATAAAGTAAAAAAAAAAAATTTTTTTAAGTGTCTCAAATCAATGGCTTCAGAGTCCATCTCAAAAAACTAGGAAAACAAAAGCACAGTAAACCTAAATTAGGTAGAACAAAGTAATTAATAAGGGTCAGAGCAGAAATAAATGAAATAGAAACACAGGAAAGCAATGAGGGGAAAAAGTAGAAGTAGAAGCTGGTCCCTGGAGGAAATCAATAAAATTGATAAACCTCTATCAGACAAATTTAGAAAATGGAGAGAACACAAGTTACTAATATCAGGAATGTGACATCATACAGCTCTAAAAATATGAAGTTGATAATAAGGCATTATTATGAAAAACTTTATGTCAGTAATTCAACAACTTAGATGGAACAATTTCCCTGAAATATGCAAACCACAAAAGCTAACTTAATAAGAAATATATACGCATGGGGCGCCTGCGTGTCTCAGTCGATTAAGCGTCCGACTTCGGCCCAGGTCATGATCTTGTGGTTGGTGGGTTTGAGCCCCGCACTGGGCTCTGTGCTGACAGCTCAGGGGTTGGAGCTGCTTCAGATTCTGTGTCTCCTCCTCTCTCTGCCCCCTCCCCCGTCCCTCTCTCCCCCCCCCTCACCCCACCCTCCCCTCGCTACGCTCTCTCCCACGCTTTTGCAAAAATAAAATAAAATAAAAACATTAAAAAAATAAAAAGGTCCTGGCTCCAAGTATAGATATGTTTGGGGTTAAGGTTGGAAAAAAAAAATAGAAGAAGTAGAAGATAACCTGATTAGCCCTATACCCAAGAAAGAAATGAAATTAATAGTGAAACACTTTTTCACAAGGAAAACTCCAGGCCCAGAGGCCTTTCCTGGTGAATTCTACCAGTCATCTATGGAAGAAATAATGCCAGTTTCATACAAACTCTCCTAGAAAATTGAAAAGGAGAGATGCTTCCTTTGCTGTAAGAATACTTCCTTATTCTATGTCAATATCACCTGATACCAAAGCTATAAAGGCATTCCTAGAGAAGTCAATTACTGAGCAGTATCTTTATGAATGTGCACAATTTCTAAACAAATTTTTAGGAAGCTGGATGCAACAATATATAAAAAGCATAATGCATCATGAGTGGAGTTTATCTGAGAAACGTAGGGCTGGTTTAACTTTTGAAAAAAATGTAATTCAGCATATTAAAAAACTAAAAAAAAATTTAATGCCATGATTATCGCGACAGAAGAAAACGTGATGAAATCTGACATGAATTCCTAATTTTTTTTAAAAAATCACCCAACCCGGGGCACCTGGGTGGCTCAGTCGGTTGAGCGTCCAACTTCGGCTCAGGTCATGATCTCACGGTTTGTGGGTTCGAGCCCTGCATCGGGGTCTGTGCTGACAGCTAGCTCAGAGCCTGGAGCCTGTTTCAGATTCTGTGCCTCCCCTTCTTTGTCTGACCCTCCCCTGCTCGCGCTGTCTCTCTCAAAAATAAGTAAAGAACATTTAAAAAAACTGAATAACCTCACCCAACCAAGTGGCCATGGGAGGAAGCTTTCTCCACCTGATAAAGGCATCAGCTCTGACAAACCCGCAGCAGCTGACGTCACACTTAAAACTGACACACTGAATGCTTTCTCCTTAAGATCAGAAATTAGCCAGGGCTGTCTCTCACCACATCGACTCAACACTATACTGGGAGTTTTAGCCGATAAGGCAAGAAAAATAAAGATGAAAAAGGAAGACATAAAACTCAGTATTCACAGATGACATGACTCTCTGTAGAAATCTGGAGGAATGTACCAAAATACTACTAATAAGTGAGTTTAACAAGATGGCACAGGGGCGCCTAGATGGCTCAGTCGGTTAAGCAACTGACTTTAGCTCAGGTCAGGATCTTGCCGTTCATGGGTCTGCATCAGGCTCTGTGCTGACAGCTCAGAGCCTGGAGCCTGTTTCAGATTCTCTGTCTCCCTCTCTCTCTGCTCCTCCACTACTCATGCTCTCTATCTGTCTCAATAATAAATAAACAAAAAACATTTTTTAAAAAGCAAGAAGGCAGAATACCAGGTTGATACATAAAACTTGAGTATTTCTAGCTACCAGTAATGAACAGTCAGGAACTGAACTTTTTAAAATATCGTGTACAATAGCATCAAAACTATAAGCCATATAGAGCTAAATCTGACAAAAGATTTACCAGATGTAGACACTGAAAACTACAAAACACTTCCGAGAGAGATGAAAGAAGACCCACATAAATCAAGAGGTGTATCATGTTCATGGATTGGGAGATTCAGGACTGACAATAAGTCAGTTCTCTCCAAACTGACCTACAGTTTCAGTGTAATCCCAGCAGGCTCTTTGTAGAAATTGTTACCGGGTTCCAAAACCCACAAGGAAACACAAAGGAATCAGAATAATCAAAAAGAAGAATGAAGTTGGAATACTAACATGACCTTGATTTCAAGACTCACAATGCTGTGATAATTAAGACAGTATGGATTTGGTGTAAAAACAGACAAATAGATCCAGGGAACAAAACAGAGCCCAGAAGGAGCCCACACACACATGACCAACTTGCTTTCAACACAGGTACAAAGGAAATCAGTGGAGAACAGATAGTCTTTTCAACAAAAGATTCTAGACCAGTTTTCTATATGCATACAAAAAAGTGAACCTCAGTTCATAGCATATTATGCACCAAATTAACTCTAAAGTGATCCTTTTTGTCGATTTTTAACTTACAAAACTTTCTAGGAAAATACCTTTGTGATTTTGAGTTAGGCCAAGATTTCTTTTATATGGACATCAAGAAAAGAATGCGTGGGGCACCTGGGTGGCTCAGGTGAACTTCCAGCTTCGGCTCAGGAGTTTGAGCCCCATGTTAGGCTTGCTGCCATCAGTGTAGGGACCGCTTCAGATCCTCTGTGCCCCTCTCTCCGCCCCTCTCTCCGCCCCTCTCTCCGCCCCTCTCTCCGCCCCTCTCTCCGCCCCTCTCTCCGCCCCTCTCCTGCTTATTCTCTCTCTCGGTTTCTCAAAAATCAACGTTAAAAAAAAAAAAGAACGCTGAGCATAGGAAGAGACACACATTGGATTTTATCCAAAGTTAAAACTTCTGCTCTTACAAGGACACTGTTAAGAGAATGAGAAGAGCAAAAGGATACTGTTAAGGGAATGAAAAGAGCCACAGAATGGGAGAAAATGTTTGAAAATCAAATATCCAATGAAATATTTGTATCCAGAATATATCAAGAGCTTGCTCAATTCAATAAGAAAACAAACCACCTTGGGGCACCTGAGTGACTCAGTCAGTTATGCATCCAACTTCGGCTCAGGTCATGATCTCACAGTTCGTGGGTTTGAGCCCCATGTCAGGCTCTGTGCTGACAGCTCAGAGCCTGGAGCCTGCTTCCGATTCTGTGTTTCCCTCTCTCTCTCTGACCCTGCCCTACTCATGCTGTCTCTCTCTCAAAAGTAAATAAAAACATTAAAAAAAAAAAAAAAAGAAGAAGAAGAAAAAAGAAAAACCACCCAATAAAACAATGCCGAAGGGATTTCTTTTAAATGTCCTGGAAGGAGCATGTCTTTTTTTTTTTTTTTAATTATTTATTGTTTTGAGAGACAGAGAGAACACAAGCAGGGGAGAGGCAGAGAAAGGGAGAGAAAGAGAATCCCGCAGGCTCCTTGCTGTCAATGCAGAGCCTGACTCAGGGCTCGAACTCATGAATGGTGCAATCATAGCCTGACCGGAAATCAAGAGTCGTCTGACTCAGCACAACAGACTGAGCCACCCCGACGCCCCAGTGCAGAAGGGATCTGAACAGACACCTCCCCAAAGACAGGTGAGTAGTAACGCATGAAGAAACGCTCAACATCATTAGTCACTAGAGAAACACAGATTAAAGCCACAATGAGACTCCATCCCACGCCTGCATGGATGGCTACATTACAAAGACGTGGAGGCACTAGAACTCTCCTACCCGACTGGTGGCAATGTGAAAGGCACAACCACCTTGGCAAACTGTTTGCCAATTTTTTAAAAAGACAAACACAAGGGGCCTCCCGAGTGGCTCAGTTGGATTAATGGTGACTCATGATCTCAGCTCAGGTCTTGATCTCAGGGTCCTGAGTTCAAGCCCTACATTGGGTTCCATGCTGAGTATAACGCCTACTTAAAAAAAAAGATAAACATGATCAAGGCGTTTCACTCCTTTGTATTTACCGCAGATGAATGAAAGCCTTTCAATGGCCTTTTGAAGGTCTGTACACAAAATGTTGGTCATAACGTTATTTGTAATTGCTCTCAACTGGAAACACTTAGATATCCGCACCACCCAGCAGTAACAGGAACGCTTGGTATGAAATCATGGATGGCATGGCCGAACCTTAAAATAAGTATACTGAGTAAAAGAAGCCAGGGGACAAATACATGCTGTTTGATTCCATGTATGTCAAATTCAAGGATATGCAAATGAACAGAGACACAGAGAGCAGAATAGCAGTTGCTGAAAGACGGGAAAGAGATTCTCAGAGGACAGGAAGGGACAACCCCCCAAAACCCAAACAGCTCAGCTCAAACCAAAGAAGCCGCCCTCGAGTCCTACCGCCGGTCTGACCTGAGCAGAACTAGCGGCTTCTGTCTGAGGTAAGCTGAGGTCTGGATGCCGAGTCTGTGCTTTCCCTGAACACTGGCCCCTGTGTCGTGTGGCGACCCCGCAGGTGACCATCTGAGCCACGAGAACTGTGCTACCATCACCCTCTGGAAGACGTGGCTATGTCCTGACCCCTTGATATGATGGACCGAGCGCATCTAATCATGAGAAAACATCAAATACGACATGACGGCCATTCTGCAAAATCACTGTTTTGCTCTTGAAAAGTGTCAAGACCATGAAAGACAAATAAGATTATCATAGTTGGAGGAAGCCAAGGGTAAAAAAAAAAAAAAAAAAAAGTTAAAAATAAGATTGGATCCTGGATAAGACGATGGAACCAAAAGGGTATATGAAGCTATTATTTGGCAACTTTTTAATAAGTGTAACATTAGCTTAAAATTAAAAATACAAAAAGATATATTTAAAAAAAACAGTCGCCCCCGTGTTATTTGTAGAGCGAGCGAGGATTACAGGCACTCGCTCATATACCACGACCACCAGCAGGACACGGTTCCCACCTCCAGCCCTCGAGCCCAGCGAGCAGCTGCGGACTCACCGCATCACGAGAAAACACAGCGACAGCTTTTCCGGAACAATAAGAGACACAACCGTGAGCAAGAGCAGCCGCACGTGCCCCCCCGGAAAACCCTACTCGTGTTTCCCTAGGAGAGACCCACGTGTGTCCAAAAAGGAATCGGGGAAAAGTCACGTTTCACGTTCCACGACTTTACCCCCGGGTTTTACATACGTGTTTACGTTTTCACGCCGTCAGCTAAAACCGCCGGGAGAAACGCACACGGTGTGTGTTCTGCTCCGTAAGTAAATTTCTCTTCCCGTTTGTTCTCATTTCCGGCCGCCCCGCTTATCTTTTCCAGCCGCCAAGGACAGCTGGCCAATAACTGCCTCCCACAGCCGAACCTGGGGGGGTGAACACCGGCGTCCGATGGCAGGAGAGGGCATTTTCAGCAGTCACTTTCCACTCCGTAACACACACGTCACCTTTGACCGTGGAAATGCTGCTTCCGCTCCTCCGTGGACTGGAATGGGGGGGGCGTGTGTGGAAGGCGTGGCCCCATTACAAGCATCCGACCACCAAAACTTTGTATTGGTTTAAAAAAAAAAAAAATTGCAACCCAGGAGATCGAGTGTCATTTATGTAACAGTCATCTTAGAATACAAGGCCTGGAAAACACTCTCTGTCCATCACAGTGACTTCATGGGCGACAGGAGTCAGGATGTGAGTTTTTGAAAAACCACGTAATAGTCACAAAGCTACAAAGCGGCCACGGAAACTCGCCTCAGGCCTCACTCGCAGCGGAGGTGGGCGCTGCTTTACCGGAGGCGGCAGGGCCTGCACCAGACCCAGGCCGGGGCACGCACGTGTGGTCTCTGACGAGCTTCTAGAGCTGCAAAGAACCAGAGAGGCTTGTTCACAGGACACCAAGCTCCCGTGCCCCTAACACGGGTCTCAACCAGCTGGGGGACTGCGGCCCTGCAGGCACACCCCATGTGTGACCCCCGGTCTCCGCTTCTTCCCCACAAGCCCGCCCGTGCAGAGGTGAACAGGGGTGACTTGGGGCGCCTGGGTGGCTCCGTCGGTTAAGCGTCTGACTTCGGCTCAGGTCATGATCTCATGGTTCGTAGGTTCGAGCCCCACATCAGGCTCTGTGCTGACAGCTCAGAGCCTGGAGCCTGCCTTAGATTCTGTGCCGCCCTCTCTCTCTCTCTGCCCCTGCCTCTCTCCCTGTCCCTCCCTTGCTCACTCTGTCTCTGTCTGTCTGTCTCAAAACAAATATTAAAAAAAAAAACAAGATGACTCAGGTAGCTGAGCATCTGACTCTGTTTCAGCTCAGGGCACAATCTCACCAATCATGGGTTCAAGCCTCCCATCGGGCTCTGCTTATTAGCTAGCAATGCAGGGCCTGCTTGGGATTCTGTCTCCCTCTCTCTCTGCCCCTCCCTGGCTCACTCTCTCTGTGCCTCTCAAAACAATAATTAACTAGATAAAAAATAAAAATAAATAAAAAATTTAAAATTAATTTTTTTTTGAGAGAGTGAGAGAGCACACCTGAGTGGAGGAGGGGCAGAGAGACAGAGAGGGAGACACAGAATCGGAAGCAGGCTCCAGGCTCTGAGCTGTCAGCACAGAGCCTGACGCGGGGCTCAAACCCACGAACCCGTGAGATCATGACCTGACATGAGGTTGGACACTTTCCAACTGAGCCACCAGGTGCCCCTTAAAAAAGTTTTTTAAATGACAGCCTCAGACAGAGCCACTATGGCTCCGTCTTGCCCAGGGGCACGGACGGCAGCTCCCTCACCAGCGAGCAGATGTTTGCTCAAGGCTGCTAGAAAGCAACAGGAAAGTTCTGTTAGGAAAGCCAGACCCCGACATCTCTGCTGAAGTGCCCGCCACGCGCACACACACAGGGAGGCGCAAGCAAAGATTCAGGGGCAGCTCTCTTTGTAATGAAGAAAAATTCAAAACCACCTAGGCGGCCAGCAATTAGATTAATAAAACCGCACTCACCCCCCCACTGGAGGGACGCAGTTAGGAGGAATTAGGGCCGTAGGGAAACACCCGGCTGGAGCAATTTTCTTCTCCATTACTGTTTGCTTTTCCTTTTTTTATAATTTTTTGTCTTTTATTTATTTATTTATTTTTGAGAGAGAGACAGAGTGTGAGCAGGGTAGAGACAGAGAGAGAGGGAGACCCAGAATCTGAAGCAGGCTCCAGGCTCTGAGCTGTCAGCACAGAGCCCGACGAGGGGCTCGAACCCACGGACCATGAGATCATGACCTGAGCCGAGGTTGGACGCTTAACCGACTGAGCCACCCAGGCGCCCCTGCTTTTCATTTTTGACACAAATATAAAACCACCATCAGTGCTGCATGCTAATGTCTGTACTTCAGAGCTTATCCGAAAAAGCAGAAGGGAAAAGAAAAAAAACAAAAATTATTCATAGCTGCCAACTCAATCTTCTTCTAGTTCTGGAAGGAACCTGCTGAAACATGCTTTCCCCAGGTTGGAGGTTCTAGGAGTGATCTGCTGGGGTGATCCCAGGGCATTCGGCCCAACTCTAATGTCTCTGCAGAAAAGTTTACTTTACGTCTTTGTGACCTCTGGTGAATGGGTGGCATGATTTGGGAAAGTGTGTTGAAGCAATGATCCCCTCTTCCTGAGCTAGGAGACCATCTGTCACCTACTGACACTGGTAACACCTCCGCCTTCAACCCTCGTCCAGCTGCATCCAGCAGACAAACCCCCCCCAAATCCCTTCCCCGGTTACTGTCCTGCCTACCCCTCCGCTGGAAATCACAGCAAGTTCACATAATGACATGCAAAGGAAATGAATGTACAATCCGAGACGCACAGACACCAGCAGGAAACAACTGTGAAATGAAATATTCGACTTCCTCCAATTCATCTACAGACTCAACGCGCTCCCCCATCAAAGTCTGGGCAGGCAGGTGTTGAAACTGACAAGCGGATGCTACAAATTATATGGAAACGCAAAGGACTAGAATGCACAAAACGACTCTGCAAGGAGAATGAAGTTGGGGAGTTTGTAACACTTGATTTCAGGACTCAGCGTAAAACACAAGCATCAGGACGGAGTGGTAAATGGCGTACTGATCGACGAAACGCGGTCCCAACTCACGAAACAGACAACAAACAAATCCACAGAAAGTGGACTTTTAACACAGGTCCCCCAGCAATTCTATGGGCAGAGGATCGTCATTTCACCCAGTGGAGCCGAAACAACTTGATGTCCATCTGGGAAAACCCAGGAACATCAACGGAGAACAAACAGACTCAAAGTGGATCACAGGCCTGAATGTAAAAGTCCAAACGATAAAAATTCTAGAAAACCTTCCTGACCTAGATAGACATGACCTGCCTAGCCATGCCCTAGGCAGTCCTTTCTTAGAAACGACATAACAAACATGAAACATAAAAGGAAAAAAAAAAAGATAAACTGGATTACATCGGAAATTAAATTTTCCTGCACTTTGAAAGACATCTTTTTTTAATATATAGTTTATTACCAACTTGGTTTCCATATAACACCCAGTGCTCTTCCCCACAAGTGTCCCCCTCCATGACCATCACCCCCCTCCCGCTTCCCCCCTCCCTCTTCAGCCCTCAGTTTGTTCTCAGCATTCAAAAGTCTCTCATGATTTGTCTCCCTCTTTCCCCCGCTTTCCCCTTCCCATGGTCCCCTGTTAGGTTTCTCCTGTTAGACCTGTGAGTGACAACATACGGTATCTGTCCTCTGAAAGACACCTTCACAAACATGGAAAGGGAATCCACGGACTAGG